>PVIC010010923.1:0-42453 GCA_004025085.1 Thryonomys swinderianus
GCACGCGGTGCATTCTTGCACGCCACGCTCCGTCCCGGTGGGAGGAAGGCTGGTGTGAGGGACGGACGTTCGTACAGACGCCCTGTGTTTTCCTGGCTAAATTCATGACCAACTACAACAGCGCACACACCTAGCAAGATTCTGAAATGTATGTGTAGCGAAGGTAAAGAGAGCTTCTGGTTTTAAATTTCATTTTACCTTTTCCTCGTTAGGCACTAACACTGCCTGCTAGGGTCCCGTGGCTACCGGTGGGAGATTTTACCTTTGTTTGTAAGTGCTCGCTCAGCCTCAGAAGAAACAGCCCAGAGCCTCTCCCCGGGCTCCAGGCCTGGGCACGGTGTGTCGGGGCTGGGACCCTCCCTGAGCAGCGTCTGGCCTGAGTCCTGACTGGAGACGGCTGGCGGGGTCTGCTCGGCTTGTGTGCGGCTCTCTGGCCCCCGGGGCTGTCCTGGAGCGCACACTCGCGGTCTGAGAGCAGCGTGTGCAGGTGCGTGCATCTTTGGTCTTCCTGGATCTCCGCCGTGCTTTGGGTGTGACCGGCAGCGCTGGGAGCAGCTGGGAGCCAGCATACCTGGAAAGGACCCAGTGAGCCCGTCCCAAGCGGCTGTTGGCAGGGACTCGGCGGGGCTGGGTGACGGGGACTCTGCGGGGCGCCGTCCTGTCCTCTCCTCCCCTCCCGGGAGCTGGTGAGGGCGCCAGAAGGGGCGTCGGTGAAGCAGAGGCTTGCGAAGTGGGTGGCACCTCCACCCGCAGCGCGGAGCAGGGCGGTCTGCAGGCGGCGGGGCGCGTGCGATGGGGGCCGTCCAGGGCTGCTCCGGGGCCGGCGAGGACGTGGCGACAGCGGGAGCCGAGGCTGGGGCTCAGGGCGCGGGGCTGCCCCTGGTCATGCTGCCCGCGCTGCCTCCTTCCTCTGGGCCTCCAGCCCCCAACTTGTCCCTCAGACTCCTGGACATTTCTTACGATAGCCTGCTTGCTCCGTTATTTTAAAAATGCACGTTCAGCCCAACTTCTCGCTTGCTGAGGGCCAGGTCTTCTGTACGTGAACAGGCAAGGTCTGCAGAAGCTCGAGTTCGGGGCTCACCCGAACCCCCAGGCTGAGGAACACAAATAGCACTTTAGGGAAAGATGCCATTTAAAATGTCACTATAGATAGTGTCGTTTACATAGAGCATATTTTTGGTGGTCAGAAAATTAAGGATTGTCCCTCTTCGGTCGTTGATACTCAGTTAAGTTTTTAAAATGACTTTTATGCTCTTATTGTGGTTTCTAGAAGCATTTCAGAGTCAGGAAAGACATAAAATCCTGCTGTTAGGCAGAGTCTGTTCATTGCGTTGTCATGTGTTGTCCCGTGGTTCACAATGACCAATATATAATCAATAAATGAAAGGCCTAAAATTAGAAACCAGAACAGATGGAACTTGGAAGAAACATTTCCCTTAGCATCAGTAAATCTGATTTCAAATCTCCATTCCCCAGGACCAAGTGTTAAGATTTGGGCAAAGAGGTTCTACGTTTTTCTACCTTCTGTGACTGACTCCTGCCCGACGGTGGGCACCGAGAGACGAGTACAAGTCTTAGCCCCCTTTGCCCTGCACCCACCGACTCCTACGCTACGTCCTCCAAGGGTCCTTCGTGCCTGGGGCAGTTGGAATCCAAGCGCAGTGCCCTGCGGCCGGAGGCGCACGGCTGACCTCGTGGCCCTGGCTGGTGGAGTCCTGGGGGCCGACTGTCGCGGGACCCCGCCCCCACGCGCAGCCCCGCCCCACACGCAGCCCCGCCCCACGCGCAGCCCCGCCCCCACGCGCAGCCCCGCCCCGGGGCCAGGGTGGCCGCTGGGGCTCCCAGGGGCGGATCTGCCCCAGGAGGCGCACGCTCCCTTCCCGGAGCCCCGCCGCCGCCGCCCGCCCCTGTGTGGTCTGTGCAGAGCCCCGCCGCCCGCAGCAGCCCAGCTGGACGGGAGCTGGGACCCGGGAGGCGGGGACGTGTGGCTCCTGCAGACGCCAGGGCGCGGCGGGAGGAAGCGGGCTGGGGAGCCGCTGCGGTGTGCACGCGACTGCCCCCCGCGTTGGAATGACGTTTACATTGCATGTGGGTCGCGCTCAAAACCTAGAGATTTCTGTCCGCACCAGTGATGAATGTATCCGTCCAGCGATCGATCAGAACTGTCGAGATTGAGAGAAACGAAAGCACCGAGTAGCTTCCTTCCGTGGGCAGCATTAGGTCTGCTAGATGGAGTATATATTTTGCTACAAATAATTTGCTAAAGGAGAAAGAGTACATTAGTACATTTTCTTGCATGAGATACTTGGTCATGGAATTACTGTTTTCTGAAAAAATCCAGAAAGCTGTCATTATGTAAGTTACTATCTAATGCCAGGGATTATCCTGGGACCCTGGGCCTGGCTGGCACAGGCCCAGCCTCTGACCAAATGTCAGCAGAGTGAGGCCGCTTGGCTTATGCAGGAAGCGTCTCCGGTTCTGCCAGCAGAAGCAGCCTGCAGTGCGTCCCAGGGAGCTCCGTTTCTGTCTTTAAATAGTTTTAATTTTCGTGGTCCTCTGGAAAGCTGCTGTAGATGAAGCTTTCGGGTGCAGTCGTTTTCCGAGGTCAGGCGTGGCCTTGCGGCTTCTGAGCGACGGGACCCGGGACTCGCCTCCTACCCAGGTCTAACTCTGTGTCTCGTCCCAGGGACAGGGCGTCACCTGCACCTGACGTCCAGCTGGACAGCGTTAGCGGCCGCGACAAGCGGCTCAGAAAGAAAAGTATCTTCTTCTGTTTTCATTTCATCTGAGCAGCTCCGTAACATAAATAAATGCAACTGCCTTACTGTATTTTAAAAAGTTTCAAATTGGGAAAGTGGAATCATATTATCTTTGCGTTTTTAAAGTCGGCTTCCAGGCTGCCGGGAATCGTGTGTCCCACGGGAGGGCGCGGAGGCCCGAGGGGGAGAGACGGCTGCCGGTCGGGCCCGCGGAGCGCTCGTGACTCGAGGTGGGTCGGGCCTGAGAGGCCCGGGGAGTCAAAGCCGGTCGGCGCCGTACGGCAGCGTCACTGCGCTGAGCTCCCTCCTCTCCGGGCGGCGGAGGGCCGGCTCGCTGACCTGACACACGCGGGCCACAGCCCGGGAGGCGGAGCGGCCCGGCCAGGCGCAGTGCCAGTCATTGCTAGAAAGCCGCAAAGAGATCCCTGTTAGCAAGCTCTACGGGCGCAGCTGCTCATGGTTCTGTAGACTAAGGGCTTCGGGTTTCCCTGACGAGCACACGTCATGGTTGATCCTAAACTGTGACGGGGAAATTGGCTTTGGCTCTGCGGCTCCTACTTGTTTGTTCTGGTCTTGATGCGAGTGAGAATCAGAGGTGCCTGGGGCCAGGTGTGGTGGCATCACCCTGTGGCCGCAGCGCTCCGGCGGCCGAGGCAGGAGGACTGCAAATTCGAGTCCAGCCTGGGCAATGGAGTGACTTAGTGAGATCCCGTCTCAAAGAAATAACTAGCTCGCTGGCTGAAGTGAAATGAAACTAAACCACATCGAAGAGCCCGCGGGCAGGGAGGTCCGCGCACCGCCCTGGGTCCGCCCGGCGGTTCTGCTACCACAGCGGATGAACAAGCTCCAGGTTCAGCGCGTCACTGTGGGACTCGAGGCCGTGGCCTCCCTACCTTTCCCGGCAGCGGAGTCTCTGGGGCCAGCGCAGGGGTTTGCACAGACAGCGGCTGCCCGTGAGGCGGTGCATGCCCGCTACCGGGCTGCTGACCCCCTGAGCGCCAGGCAGAGCTGGCACCTCAGAGCCGCCCTCGCCAAGGGAGCCCGCCCTGGCGCTGTGAGAGGAGCGAGGCAGAGGCCTGTGTGGTTAATCTGAGCGGACAGTGAGCGGTAGGGGTGACGGCGGGGCCGGGGCTCCCGGGACGGTGAGGCGCGGAGCGCTGGCCCCAGCTGCTGCCAGGAGGGGCACCGGGCAGCGCGGCCCCGTGGTGCCCTGTGGGTCTCCATGGGTGGAAGACGCACGCAGGAGTAACTTCTAGGGCGGCCAGCGCAGACCGCCGCAGGCCGGGTGGCTGAAAGGACCCGAGGCCTTGCTGCCTACTGAGCCCGGAACCCAGCAGCCTTTCTTTGTGTTTAGCGGCCCCAGGGGTGAAGCCAGGGCCTTCCCTCGACCTCCATCTTCACCCTGTTGTTTGTTTTAGTTAGCCGATTGTTTTCCTTGAGGCAGGCCTCACTAAGTGACTGGTTGCGGGGCCGGGCCCACAGGGCTGTCCTGGGCGCAGGCCTGGGCGTCCCTTCCTTGCTTGTGTCTGCAGTGCGCCGGTGCACCCCAGCCCGGGCCCTCCTCACGCGGCTCCGTGGGGCTCGGGCACAAGCCACGGGGACGGGACCGGCACAGCGGTGGCCGTGGGGCGGGCGGCACTGGGGAGCTGGGGGCCCTGGCTCCCGGTGCCCCGTGCGGGTGCCGAAAGAGGACGGCACGATGGGCTGCCATGGTGTAGGAATAACCCTGAACTGGCGCTTAAATACGGGGAAGGTCAAGGTGACTTGTTACGTGTATTTCCTACCGTTAAAAATGTAAAAAGTGAATGAGAAGAAAAGCGAGGTGTTTAAATTCTCACAAGCCGAGTGGAGCTCCCAGGGCCCTTTAGGGTTGAGGAGCCTGCAGCGCCCGCCAGAAAGCCCCCTCGTGTCTCGGCGAGGGTGACGCCCTCCCACGGGCTAGGCCGCAGGCCCCACCGGCCGCCCAGGTGCCTCTGCCCCATGCAGGTGCCACGCGCCGCAGGGAAGGCCTCGCGGCAGGCGACTCTGGCACGTGTGGGGCGCCGGCCCTGGGAGGAAGAGCCAGCCTGGCCAGAGGGGCCCCCGGTGTCCGTCCGCCCGGGGGCTAGAGACGGTCCTGGACATCCCCACGGTGACCATGGGTGGAGGCCCACAAGTGACCCAGCTGGCTCGAGCCTTCCAGTTCCCGAGACACGTGGGCTGGGGCTGCAGAGGCCCCACACGGAGGAGGCCGTCACGGGAAGTGGACACTGCTGCGGAGGCTGACCGTGAGGGCAGGAAGCCAGCGGCCTGACCGCGGCCTCCTCTGAGAGGAAGAGTCCTAGTCCTGCCTGGTTCCTTTTCCACTCAGAAGTACCGCTCATTCGTGAGCTAAAGGCCCCGTAATACACAGTTAAGTTTTCCTCTACTCTGAATTTGTGTCAAGTTGATTATAGTTCTCCAGAGTTAAAAGACTTTCACAAGCCCACTAAACGGGAGCACTGAATTTCGCTTTAGCAGACATGGCCACCGGGGCTTGGACAGAGAAAAATGACTGTTTCTCGGTTACTAACCTCTACTGAAGTGTAGCCTTTTCACTGTTTTTAAATTGAGGCTAAAGCCACGGTGCTGTTAGCCCTGCCAGTGAGCTCCGCGCTCAGAGTCGGAACACAACACACCCCATTCGCTACTTCCAGTTTTCTGGGGAAATCACGTATGATCCTCACAACGCTGAAATATGGATGTTAGAGCTTTTATGTCCCACGTCAATAAAGGGGTGCACGTGCTGGGTCCAGCGCATCCGTCTGCAGCTGGCACTGAGTTTCCACGGAACTATGGTCTTTGCCCTTGGAAGACCCCAGGGTCCTGCACTTCCGCGAGCACCCATCCTGTGCGGAACACCCGAGTGATTACGGGGTGAGCTGCCCTTGGGCGCTGCCCACTGGCACCCACTGTGCCACCCAGGGGAAGCTGCAGGAGCAGCGCTGGGCCTGTCCCCTCAGGATGACCCAGCCTTAGCGCAGCGGGCTCCTGGCGACCCTGGCAGCCGTGCTTACAGTGGGCCCGGGTCTGCGGCTTGGCCACAGGGCAGGTGGCTGGGGCGGATGCCCGCCAGGTTCCACCCAGCGAGGCCTGCTCTGGACGTCGGGGCCGCGCGGCCATGCCTCAGTCGGGCTGCTTCCCCGGTGGGCCGGGCTGCGCATAGCCAGGGATGGCAAGCTCAGGTTTGCACGAATTTATGGAAAAACCTTGAATTTCTCACTAGGTTAGCAACTCCAGGCCCTACGCCCTGACGTGTCCTCCGCTCAGGACTTTGAGTTAAGTCTTTGCAGCCTTTCAGTCATGTGACTGAGAACACACATGCAGTTTTTATTTCATGTATGTACTGTTTTGAAATGACAAAATTTGTCTGTAAGCAAGCAGTTCTGCTTCATTTTTATATGAACTAGCCACAGGAAATAACTAGCTATCAGTTTATTACATGATTTTCATGGAGAATCAGTCTTTTATTTTGTTTTGCTTTATTGATTTTTGAAACCCGGTCTTACTATATGTATCCCAGACTGGCCTCAAACTTGCAGCCTTCCTGCCTCAGCCTCCCAAGCTGGAAGTATACATGTGCACCTCTGAGCACAATCGTCTGTGTGTCTGGACGATCTGGGGCCTCGGGCGGGTGTAGGCATCCTGCCTCTGGGTGCTGCCCAGGCGGCTCGTGCGTCCCCGAGTTGTGAGCTAAGCCGATGCCCTCGCACCCAGGAGCACCCTGCTGATTTTCCGGGGCAGGACTGGGCAACGTCCCGCAGACGCAGCAGGGTGGGCAGTGGCGCCCTGGCGCCTCCCGTGTGTGGCACTGTCGCCTGGTGTCAGCACGCGAGGACAAGACGGTCTGCCTCGCTGTGCCACGGGCCCTGCTCTGCGAGGTCCCCTGTGTCTTTGGTCTGCTCGGCCCGCCCAGTCCTGCCCTCCCGCCGCTGTGTGACTGCCCGCGGCCAGGCTCTCACCCGCAGCCCTGGACGGTCGGGTGGGCGTGTGCCCTCGCTCGCAGGCCAGGTACCCCGGCCCTTGAAAGACCCCCGGAATGCCAGCTGTCGGGGCTGCTGGGCCCATGAGGAGTCCGCGGGCCCAGCCCCGGAGCCGCTGATGCGGAGTGCGTCTGCTGCCTGGACTCTCATTTCCACATGTGTTTAAGCTACTTTGGGTAGGCTTTTTTTCTTCATGGGAAAAATTAAAACTCAAAGCTGCCTTTGAGTAAACAGCGGCCCCTGTACTGAGGCAGCAGCGGGGAGACAGAGGACTGGAGATGTCAGCTGCCTGGCGTCCAAGGGCGACCTCCCTGCCCGAGTCCGGACGCTCTCTCGAGGGAGGCAGACTCGGCGCTGGGTCTTACGCAGATGCCCCGCCCTCCGAGGAAGCGGAAGCCTGGGTTTCCTCGCACAGGAGGGAGAGGCTTGGGGTTGTTACGGGTCCCAGAAACAAACCTAAGCGCTGCTGGCTGCCTGCTAGTTACTGCCTGGCCGTCTGAAATCCGTGGACACATTTCTTTGTTACATATTTGCTTGGAGCATGAGCTGTTCCTGTTGTTCAGTGAATAAGATATCAGAGCCCAATTATGGTCTCTAACATGAATAATAAGATTAGAGAGACAAGCAGTAAAGTAATAAAGGGCAAATTATCTTGTCGACCCTCTATTTCTAGGAACTCAGCAAAGAGCCACTCTGTTTTCATTTGGACATGAACTAGCTAAAGTGTAAGAGTCGGTCATTCGGATCGGAAATTCGTCCGCAGCCGGACTCTGGTCCCTTCCGTGTCAGCGCCGCCCGGGTCTCCCTCTGGGGGCGGCGGGGAAGGCACAGGGCGCGCGCTGGGCACGAGCATCGCCGGGTCCGGCGGCCCGCAGCGCGCAGGAGTGTGGGAGAGCCTGCGGTGTCCGCCCGGCACGCGAGGCCGTGAGCTGCGGCGAGCCCCGAGCCGGCCGCCCCGCGCACCCCGGAGGGCGGTAAGCGCCCAACAGGGGACGGCGGATGACGCAGCTGCAGCGTTCTGCAGCACGAGCCGTGCACACGGGCTCCGCGTATTTCTGGGATTTCGCATTTCCTATCTTTAGGCCATAGCGTAAGTAATGAAACCTGAGAGAGCAAAACTCCGCTGGGGGTCTCTGTACAGGAACTTGGGGAGGGGCTCGATCGCCGCGGTCTCTTCTTGCAAGGACACGGAAGCGAGCGAGTTAGGGTTGCTTCTCGCCCGAAGGAGGCCGGCGTCCGCAGTGCCGTGGGGACTCGCCGACCTCGCTCGGCCCGAGGCCGTGGCTGGGGACGGGAGGGGCGCAGATAGCTTGTGAGGTTCGCCCTTCTGCTGAAGGTGGGACGCGATTACTGAGCTACAGGAAGACGGAGCTGCTCCGCGACTCGGTGCCGGGACCCCCTTCTCCCGCGGGGGGTGCGCGGCCTGCTGCGGTGCTGCGAACTCCCCGCCAGCGTCCATCTGGAGGGGGCCAGGCCGCAGCCCGCTTCCCGCGGAGCTGGGGACCCACTGTGCGCCCCCGTGCTCCCGGCAGCGGCGGCGGGAGCGGCCTCTGTCCAGGCGGTTCGCGGAGCCGCGGGGAGCCGGGAGGCTGGCGGGGAGCCGGGCGGGGCGCTGCGCACCAGCCTCCCGCGGAATCGGCCGTTGCTCTTCCGGGCCGGGCGCCCGTTGTGCTGCGCAGTGAGTGTGGGCCACGCGCTCCCGGCGGGCCAGGACCAGGGAGGTCGGAGCCGCCACAGTGCTCTTCCCCCCGCGAGGACCGCGCCGCCTCACCTCCTGGCTCGGCGCGTCTGCGGCTTTTCTTCTTCCCTCTGACTTAGAGGGTGCGTTGCTGGGGTTCAGAATTGGCCAGAGCAGCTCAAGCCCGGAGTGTGACGGTTCCAGTCTGGAAATGTGGAGTGAAGAAACGCAAGGCGTCACAGACTGTTACAGAACTGAAACCCAGGATTATCGGCACGTTATTTTTGGACATGACTGTGAAGTTATCCCAAAATAAGCATGATGAATGTATCACGTGGAGCCAAAGAATTTAGAGTCCAGTTAGTAATTTTAAAATCATCTCTATTTGAATATAAGATTTAACTTCCAAATTTGGAATAGCTACTAGTGATTTAGCAAGTATCTACTTCAATTATGTTGGCTTAAAATATAAAATGTTATTATTCACTTCTTTTTAGCTGTGAAAATTATTTAAAAATGAATAAAGAGCAAAACTCTACTTTGAAATGCTTCTTGTATTTCTTTAAATCAAATTATTTTGCTGTACCAGAATACACTAAATACATTAAATGATTGTGCAGGGAATTTCATTCAATCAGGTCTTTCTGATTGTGCCTGAAATCCTGATTAAATTTGGATAGGTTTCTATCGAACCCCCTCACTTAGTGATGTCCCAGGATTTCACCTCTGTCTAATCTCCGAGCAGCAGCTGAACTTCTGTGCTGAGGCTTGGCCTGTCACCCCACCCCGTGCCCCCGAGGTCCCGGTGCCCCTTGGCTCTCTTTGGAAGCTCCGCCCACTGGCTCTATCCATCGAGCTCCTTTCTGTGGCTCCTGCTCAGAGACAGGCTTTCTTGGATAAGTGCTTTGAAGTCCATTTTTTCTGCGCCTAAAGTCTGCGCCTAGTATTATGGCTGCCATCCAAATTGGTCTCCTAAATTGTTGGACATGATCACTAGCATTTAACTCGAAGTCAAATGAAGCTACAACTTTAAAAATCTCTCAAAACCAAATGCTTTCTTTTGTTTTAAAGGAGCTATCTCACAACTCAGGCAGAAATACAGTGTGAGCTACATAGGTATATCTAAATTTTTCTAAGAGCAGCAGGGAAAATGTAAAATTATTATTGTAAATGTAAATTATTTTCAATAGTTTGTTCATCCCTCTCCCTCCCCCCGCCGTTTTTTGTTTTTTTGTTTTTTTTTTTGGTGAGAGAGGGTCTCCCTAGGTAATCCAGGCTGTCCCAGAACTCAGAATCCTCCTGTCTCAGCCTCCCAGAGAGGATGTTCTTTATATACATATCCACAATCTTTTTGTCAAGAATCAGTTGGCTAATGATGTGTGACTTTATTTCAGAGTCAATTCTCTGTTTTATGCTCCCTTTATTTTTATCTGAGTTTCCTAGTGTTTTGGTTCATACAGCCCTATAGTACATCTGGATAGCAGCTTTATTCTCTTTGCTCAAGATTTCTGAAGCTTTTGGTGTCTTTTGTGCTTTCATGTGAATTTTAGAGTTGTTGGTTTCCTGTTCTGGGTAGCAATGATATTCCTATTTTGAAGACCGCAAATCCCATGGAATCTGTAAATTGCTTTATTATATACACTTTACCAATATTAATTCTTCTGACTCAGGGACATGGGAGATCTTCTCATGTTTTGTGTCTTCATTTTTCTCATCAGCGTCTGATGGTTTTCACTCTAGAGATCTTTCACTTTCTTGGTCACAGCTATTCCCAGGTGATTCTCAGGTATTGTACATGGATAGTTTTCCTGACTTGGATCTCAGTAATCTCATTATTCATGTATTATAAAAATGCTACTGATTTTTCCTTGTTGACTCTGAACGTTACTGGGTCTGTTTATCAGTGCTAAGCATCCTTGCTCCGGTGATCAGCTCTCTGTGCGCCTTTTCTTTCTTTCTCTAACTGCTCTGGCGGAGGCTCTCAGGAGCCCCTAAGAAATCACCATTTTATTCGAATGGGGCTGGACGGTGTCTCCGGGCAGGAACGGGGGCAGAAGCCACTGCTGGGAGCAGGGTTCTAGTGAGCCGCGCATCGCCTCTCACCCAGGTGTGACCGCAGTGGGCTCTCAGCCTGCAGATGCCCTGGCTTGGTGCAGGTAAAAGTGTCGCCCACGCCGTCGGCCTGGGACGCACTCACATTCACGGGCACCTCTCTGGTCCTGCGCTCGCCCGGCCGTCGGGCACAGCCCCAGCCCTCTCCGCTTTCGCCCACCTGCCATTTCCCAGTTTCCAGGCTGCGTCTGCTCCATCTCATCCTGGCTGTGTGTACACGGCTCCTCTTCCAGCCGCGCTTGCTGCTCAGATTCCTCAGGCCTCGTGTCTGCCGGATCCGACATGCATTCTCTCGTCGTCCTGCCCGCCTCTCCCCTGGCGTCTGCAGCGGGCGCCGTGGCGGGGGCTGCTTGAGCCTCAGGGGTGGTTTCAGGTGCACACGTAGTTTGAGTTGCTAGAACAGCGGCATGCACTTAGGGGGCGATGTGACGTGACCTCCGAATTCCGTCCGTCTGCGGACAGCCTTCAGTCCCTCGGGGCACGTGTTTGAAGGGTGTTTCTGTAAGTGGACGAGAGGCCGCAAGGGTCTTAGGCCCACTTCCTGAAACTGAGGGCCGGCCCAGTCAGGGTCTTCCAGGGAAGCCGCGCCGGTGGGACGTGCAGACGTCCAGGAGAGATGGACTCCCAGGGTCACGGAGGCCGAGGGTTCCCGTGGTCCGCTCTGGAATCAGGAAGCCGTGTGATGGTGCTGACTGAGGAGGGGCCTGGCACCGTGAGGTGGATGGTGGAGGCATCAGAGCGCGGCGACCCAGTGCGAACCACAGCCTGCCCTCCTCTGCCTTCTGCCCTGTGCCAGCCCCTGGGCACTGCATGTGCTGGCCCACCTCTGAGCGGTGAGCTGCTCTCCAGAGTGCCAGCCGAGTTCTGCTGTCCCCCACGGACCCCGCACTGGTGGACCAAGGACAGTGTGGTCCCTCTGTCCAGCCGGCCCCAGCCCCGCTCTGCAGCCCAGACCCAGGGCCAAGTTGATCCCATCTGGGGAGAGCAGGGCCAGGGATGCTCGTATGCGCCTTCCTGTCGGCTGCTTCCCAGTTAGATCAGAATTTAAAGAATGGAACTGCGGAGGAATATCAGTATAAGAAGCTTCTCCCGGGTTCTCTGTTGATTAATTCCTACTGCTCTTCGGAAAAGTTGGACGTGTTTTGTGCTCTCTTGCATGCGCTACTGCTCCAGAGCTCTGCCAGGGCTGGAAGCCAGGTAAATGTGTACATCGACCTAGGAAATGAAATCCTCTGTCCTTCACCACCTACTGTTCTTAGTATCCATAGTGGTTGGGAAAGCAAAACACAAAGATTTCAATGCTAACACTTGAAGTTTGTTTCTTTTATTAAATTTCTTCCCAATCTATTTGTAAAGCATATGATTTTGTTCATTAGATACATGTAAATATATTCATGCATTCTACAGTTTTCTTGTATTATATTCTTCTTGAAACTTACTGCCTCTGTCATATAGACCATCATATACTTCACTGGAAAACAAATGATATGTAACCTGTAGAACTGAAATTTTAAACACAAAATAAGTGTAACTTTCAAAAATTTACATATTTATTGAAATATTTGGCTGTTCTATTCAGTATGTATAATATCCCTAATATGATCTATCTATAGTTATCAGATCTGTAAGTTTAAATTCTTATATTAAAACATTTTCAAAAAATAAAATTAATTAAAAGTGGTCATAAAAATTATCTGTTATGATTCTAAATCCAGGTCTTTTTTTTTTTTTGAGATAGGGTCTCACTTTGTAACTCAGGCAATCCTTGAACTCAGCACTCCTCCTGCCTCTGCCTCCTGAGGGCTGGGATTACAGGATGAGTCACCATGCCTGGCACTGTGCTATGTGGTACTAATTACGGGTGGGTATGAGTCACCATGCCTGGCATTGTTGTATGTGGTTACTGGGGATCGAACCAGGGAACTTGCGCTTGCTAGGCAGGTGCCAGAACCACTGAGCTAAATCTCTGGTCCTAAATCCAGATCTTCAATAATATTTTATATCTGTACATATGCACGTGTACATAAACATACAGACAGAAGGACAGAGACACAGACAACAAAGTAGCAGGAGTACAGTCCAGGATATGGGAGCTGATTATGCCCCTTTATAATGGACTGAGTAGCTTACTTTTTGAGCTTTTAATTCATATTTTATCTTTGGATGGGAATTAATATGAAAGATTAGTTTTTGAAGACTTCTATATCTGAGAAGAGACGAAAATAAGTTTCTGATTTTCACAGAGATCATTAATTTTTCCTTCAGGAGATGCAATTTATTTTTTTCATTGTATTCACAATTCAAAATTAGAAAAAATTCAAAGAATTTTTTCTAATATCTTACTAAATATAAAATTTTAATCTTTGAATAACAAAAGAAAAAAAGACCTTTGGAAAAGTCAATTAGCTTCAGTTTTTAATATAAATTTTATGTATTTATCAAGTTAATATATGTCTAATTTGAAGGTCACTAGTTTTACAAGTTTATAGTGGGATATACCCGTCCTATTCCTACCTTCCCTGCCTCCCTGTTCTGATTCCCTGGCAGCCCTATGCGTGACCCTCTCCACTGCTTTCCTGGGGTGGGCCTCTGGTCCCCAAACACCGTATCTTCATGTTCCTGTGTGCATACTGTGACAGTGTGGGTTTGAAGTGTCCCTGGAAGCTCATGGTGAAAGCTTAGTGCTCGATAGAGCAGAGCTGTGGGGACTCTGGGGGTCGAGAGGGCTGTGGCGTGGATGAGCATGGGTGATCGGGGCTCGGCTAGCGATGACTCGCTATCTGTGGTGGAAACTTAGGGCCTGGCCTGAGGGAAAGGGTGGGGTCACGAGACGACCTCGGGGACCACAGCTTGTTCTGCTCCGCTTTCTCTGTGGCTCTGCCGTGCTCCCTCTCTTTCCCTCTGCCCTTCCTTCCTGCCGTGAGGCGAGCAGCTGTCCTCCACCATGCCCTTCCGCCATGACACGTCTGCCTCTCCAGAGGCCTGAAGCATTGGGGCCAGCTAACCATGGACTGGATCCTCTGAAACTGCGAGTCCAAATATGTCTTTCCTCCCTCAAGTTGACTTTCTGAGTGATTCCCTCACATAGATGGTTAGCTAACACACATTTTATATTTTAATTTTCTACTGTGGAAGATAATGGGCATTTTTAAAACTTATTTCTCTACCCTTCAAGTTATAGCAATTTTCAGTTAAGTTAATATTTCACGCTTATTACAGCAGTGGCAGTGTCACATGTAGTTGATTATCCGACTAGACTTATTTTCTGTAACAGTGTTTCGTTTGTCTTGGTGTTAATAATGGCAGTGGCTCATTGCCAGACTCTTTATTGATCATCCAGAGCCCCTTTCTGCAAGTGCACTGAGGCCAGGTCTCCGGGCGCGTCTCACTCTCGCTCTCCGGAGGCAGGTCGGCTGCTCAGTGGCTCTGACCTGTGAGCCTCTCGGGGACCAGCCCTGCTCAGCCCACGCCCCGCCCCAGGCCCTCCCTTCCTCTTGCTGGGAGGCCGTGTCTTCCCTTCCGTACTTGCCTCCCTGTCCTCAGTCAGTCACATCCTCTTACCACTTCTAGACGAGCTTGCATCGTTGGATGTCCGTCTTCAGGCTTTGTGTGGCCTTTAAATGTCTTTATTGTAATACCATGTTGATTGACAGTTTGGTGATATAGTAATAAATCCCTGCAACCCCTCCCTTCTAATATTCAGTAGTTGTTCAAAAGTATGGTAAACTTCTACTATATAATATATATATATATATATATATATTTTTTTTTTTTTTTTTTTGCTTGCTATATTTTTGTTTTCTTTGATGGAAGTTTTTGAGGGTTTCTCTTTAGCCTGCGAGCCTCAGGGTTGCCACTATTCTATCTCCTGTATGAAATGCAGAGTGGCCTCCCTGTCTGGACAGCCACATACTGTGCTTCAATTCCAGTGTCTTTTCTGGGACACATTTTTGTTTCAGATGATTCTGTTTGTTTTCTATTTTATATTTCTGGAGTTCCTATAATATGGGTATTGGATCAACTTGATGGATCATCTAATTTTCTAATTCTTCTCCTCTTTACTATGTATTTTGCTTATTTTGCTTTGTGAATGATATTGCAGTTTTATCTTCCAATTCATTTTTGGGGGTATGTATTATCTCTTATTTTAACTTTCTACGATACTTAAAAATATTGTTCTGGAGCTAGGGATTTAGCTCAGTGGTTCTAGTGTCTTCCTGGCAGATACAAACTCCTGAGTTCAATCCCTGGTACCACACACCACAATTCTGGGTGTGGTGGCTCACGCCTGTCATCCCAGCACTCAGGAGGCAGAGGCAGGAGGATTGCTGAGTTTGAGGCTTGCCTGGGCTACAGAATGAGTTCAGGGCCAGTGTGAACTGCAAAGCGAGACCCTGTCTCCAAAAAATGCATGCATATTGCTGTGTTCTTGTTTTGTGTTTGCATGTCTTTTCTTATTCGTTTTCCAAAATTGTCTTCTTTTCTCTGCATTTCAGCTTTGTTTTCCCTGTCAGTGTCCCATTCATATTTGTGAAAAAGACATTCAAAGGTTAACCGGATACTTCCTGTTTATGGGTAGAACTTGGTGCGGAGTGAGCTTTACTACGCTATCACTTAACCATTTATTTGGCCTGTTTAACTGATGTAGCAAACTCTCCATAGCTGGAGTGTTTTGTTCCTATCCAGATGTTCAGAGAGGGGCTTTCGGGGCTCCTCGCTCGGCACCAGGAGTGACCAGGTGCGTGGGGTGACGGCCGAGGGGTCGCTCTTCAGCGCGCAGGCGTCGAGCGGCATCGGGTCCTCCTCACACTCGCTGTGACCCCGTCCCGCCGCCCCGGAGCATCTCGGACATTTGCGGCGACTGAAGTGGCGGTGTCGGCCGTGGTGGGGGACGAGGTGGCTGCTCAGGACAGGGCCGGATGCTCCTCAGTGACCGCGAGCCCCTTGCCCGCTCAGGCCCTGCCTTCGCAGCCCCGCGCGCCGTCCCTCCTCTGGCCGCTCCCAGGGGCCCCGCGCTCACCTCCCCGCCCCGCCTGCACTGGGCCTGGCTGTGTACTTCGGGCTGGCCCTGAGCTCACTATGGAGCCCAGGCAAGCCTCGAACTCAGCCGTCCTCCTGTCTCTGCCTCCCGAGTGCTGAGATGACAGGCGTGAGCCACCACGCCCAGCGGCTATTTGATTTTTATTTGGATGCTTTTAATGTGATTTTCCTAATGTGGAGACCAGGAGGCCAACACTATGAGTTTCTCTGGAAGGATTTCCCCTTCTCATAAGCATGGTTACTAACTGCAAGGTGCACAGTGCAATTTTCTTATGAGAAGGAACCCCTCGGTCCAACGCACATCTTTTCTGTTCTCGCTAGAACCTAGTGGATCCTTGCAACCACGCTGCCGCCTAGAGATACAGTATTTCTCCGGTAAGAGCCCGTGGCCCATGACAGAAACAGCCACAGAGGTTGGGGACTGAAGCAGCAGTGCAGATGGCAGTGAAAGACTCACTGCCCTGTCCTCACCTGCAGCCCGACGCGGCTGAGCTTGGATTTCTTTCTGCAGCATGGGTGTCTGAAACCAAAGAGGGCCGGTGATACCGTTCATGCGGTCGGTCAGGCTTCTTCATGTTTGTTTGTTTTGAGACAAGGTCTCACTTTGTAGTTCAGTCTGGCCCTGAGCTCACTAGGTAGCACAGGCAGGCCTGGAACTCAGCAGTCCTCCTGCCTCTGCCTCCCTCTGCCTCTGCTAGGATGACAGGCATGAGCCACCATGCCCTGCTTCTTCATGGGGATTTTAAAGGGACGGTTGAATCCTAGACTGTTTTGGTGTAATTAGTTTTAGTAAGTGGCATGTAAAGGGAGAAATTCTGTCATCATGCAAATTTGGAAAACTGTGAGCCTGTGAGTAGATATTCTTTTGTATTAGTACATATTCACGGTACGTAGTGACCACATTCCCTGTGGAGAGTGGGCAAGCGCATACCCCAGCTTCATTCTTTTCTCACTCCCTTTCTCTTTTCTCAGTCTCCTTCTCTTCTGCGAGAGATCTACCTCCCTGTTTCCTACCTCTGCCTTTTATTTTGGTCTTTAACTTATTTCTGCCTGATTTCTGAGCTCAGAGGAGCCACGTGGCTTCCTTGCTGTGACTCACACAGCGCAGTGACAGGGTGCTTACCGAGAAGGGAGGGTCTGGCGTGAGTCCAGAGGTCCTTTGGCGGTGGACTCTGGGTCACATTCCAGAAAACAGCTCTGTAGATCGGCCCACTCATTCCAACGGAAGTTCATCCTGGCCTTGATGTTGTTGATCAGAGACGCGTGTGTCACGAGGACACCGGACCATGGGCACTTGTCACCACTTCTGGGCCAGCGCCCCCGGGGAAGGCGATATTGCTACGCTGATTAACGAAGGAGCAGGATAGAAGGTGCCTGAGTCTGGAATTGGGCTTCATTACTCCTATGTGTGAGACACGGAGCAGTTTGCTCCCTGGCTGAGCTAAAGTTAAAAGCACTGAGAATTTCAGTTCCCATTTATAGGCTCTCTGCCTCGTGACATTTGAAATACTTAGGAACTGAGTCATTATCGGGGTTTGATCCGGTCCCAGTTCCTAGCACAGAGGAGGGATGGAGCCCGGTGCGGGCGCCTGCACAGCCGCTGACCACCTGAGCCCCCACGGTGACCCGCCTCATCTCATCAGGGAAAAGGTGTCCTGAGTTGGGTGAAAGTAGGGGTCTCACGTGAATTCTGAATATGATGATGGTTAAGGACGGTACGATGACATACAAGTCATTTTCTCTTTATCTTTGGTTTCAGTATCAGTAATCAGAAAGGAAATATCCCTTGAGAATTAGATTGGAATCTGCAAAAATACTCCTTTCCTGCAACTTTAAGAGTACATGTCAATATAGTTTGTCAGAGATTTTGGTAAGCTTTTCCAGCTGTCATCTCCTGGAGAGGTATTGCCGTGGAGAAGACCTGGATTTGTTGGGACTGCCACCCCATCACCTCCCAGATACCTCATTTTGGTCATTTTCTCTTTTCTAATTTCTTTAGGGTCTGAATGTACTTCTTTTTACATTGGTGAGATAGCAGGTACTTCAAAGCATTGCTGTAAATGTTAAATGGAAAAACTTTTAGAAAGCAGATGGCACGTGACTATATACCATGTCAAATTTTTGTGCACTTTTACATACTTTAGTGCTATTTATTTTTATTGAAAGTAGCTAATTTGCTATATATGTTAAATATCAATATAAAATATCCAGGCCTTTCTACCACTGGGTAATGTCCTAATTAATGTTTATTTGGAGACCTGCAAAGTATGGATTAAAAATTGCCTTGAAATCCTCTTTGTCTAAGTCTCACGGTTTTACTCATTCAGTATTTCTGAGCGTTCAAAAGGCCTTGTCACTATTCTCTCAGACACACCTGATGGCTCCTCGGCTTCCAGAGCTGCGGTGGGGCGAGTGGAGCGGGGGGAGGGGGCTGCAGGCCCTCACGGCGGACTCGGGAGCTCCGCCTTCAGCCACGCCTTGAGCTCAGCACCTGCACGCGTGCTGCAGGCTATCCCAGTCCCACGGGAACAGACCCACAGGAGCCCACGTGGGAAAAGAGCCACGTAAGGAAGATTCAACAACAACCAACAGAGCAGAACAAACAGCCCTTTTCACGGTGTGCATTATTTAAGCTCTGACACAGCACTTCTCCACGGCCCCTAAGAACAGGCAGCCTGGGGGACAGATCGTGGAGAGGGCGGTGGTGTGGGGTGAGTTGAGTGGAGTCACAGCAACTCTTCACACGCGAAGGTTCATAGTCACGTCCCTGGGGCGGCTCAGGGTCGGTAACAGCGTGGGAGGAAGATGTCCGACACTTGGAGAGCTATAAGTGCCTTCACTGGGTGATTATAGCCTGATAGAAACCTGTTACTGAGTCATAAAAAGGTACAGTCATAAAACATGATATTTTCTGTGTCTGCACAGACACAACCAGGCTAATGAAGGACATGCGCGTTCAGTCTCAAAGGCTGAGAAACCTAAAAATAACGACCTATGTCCTGCTTCGGAGCCTGCAGCCCATCCGTCTCCGTGGAGAGCGGACAGGGTGACCAGCTGGGCCCTCGGGCAGCCTGCCTCGTTATCTCCTCCAGTCATCTGCCATCTTCTTACCTCTCCTGCTCGTTGAGGGTTATAACCACTTACAGTGATTTTGTTTTATAAAGGAAGAAAAATGAACCCACAATATTAAATCACTTGCTTGTTTCCTCATCCTATTGGATCGCTGTAGAGATTCAGTGCTGACCTTCCTCCTTCGAAGCCGAAGTAAAATGTTAGGCTGAGAAAGCCTAGAGACACATTCGTTACTTCTCTTTCTAAGACAGTAAAAATTTTAACTGCAAGTTTATAACGCAACGTGGGATTGCTTTACGTGGAATTCTGTGGCAACGTGACTAAGACAGAGGTTTCCCCTCATGGACACGGTCATTCTGAGGTAGAGTCTGGCTTTCCGCGTGGGCCGCACGGCAGAGAGGCTGAGCCAGGGCCCTGCGGGCAGACTTGCAGCCCACACCCAGCATTTCCGCTTCCGGGGCTTCCTCTTCTGACAGCTGGGGCATCCAGAGGCCGACGCGGGCGCCTCAGAAGAGCTTTCCGGAGGAGACCGCCTCTCCCTTTTTGTTCTTTTTCTAACTCTTTAAAACATATGAAGTGTTTTCATTGTTCTTCTAAAGATTGAAGCTAAATAAAGGCTTATTTTGCATTCAGCCACAGTACAGTGCATCAAGACTTCAATCTTTCCAAGCATAGAAGAGGACATCGTGGAAAAGTGAGCAAAGCTGTTGTGTGCAGAATAAATCAGATGTGGAAAGATAGTATTAATATATTCAAATGGCCCTGACAGGCAAACACCGATGATGCCGCCCAGCTCCAGTCCCTCTTGTGCGATTGTGACGTGGATGCGTGAAGCATGTACACGCAGCCATCTCAGCCGGAAAGCCCTCCGTGAGTGTGGCAGGATCGAAGTCAGTGTGAGGCACACGCACAGACACACCACGAGGAGCGTGATGCAGTTAGTTGTAAGCTCTCCCAGCCTTGCTGCAGTTCGGAATAACTAAAATCTAACTGTAGGAAAATGTGGTTTTTAAAAAGTTACTGTGCCAGACATTCCCATCACGTATCACTGCTACAGTTTTAACCACGGAGCAAAGAAAGGGCAGTCTTTCTGGCCAGTAGCTCTGTTTGAAGTGTCTTCTTTGCTCAAAGGTCTCTGACAGCTCCTCTGACCCTGAAAGGAAATTTCAGTTTCTTCGTGTGGTCCCCAAGGCTTCAGCTATCGCCGTGCCCGCTTCTCGGCCCTGCTCGGACTTCCCAGCGCTAACCACGCCCTGCGTCCTCCCCGGGGAGGTGGAAGCTCAGGTCTCCAGAGCCATCTTTGAAGCATTCCCCTCACCGCCGCCCTGTCCTGCGAGTTCCCATGATCCTCCAGGCGGATGTGGTTTCCCTTCTCGCTTCCGTCTGTCTTCTGAATCCCAGCCAGAGGCCTTTCTTCCCCCTTGCGGGGCCACGTCTTTCGTTCTTGTCCCTGGGCACCTGTCACCCGTCCCCGCAAGACACCAGCTTTCTGCTCTTTCCTGGGTCTCTGCAGAGCACGCTCAGAAGGGTTCCCGCCCTGGCATCACTGGCACCGTGCGCTCGGTGAGGGACGGAAGGGAACGAACCCAGCCCTGACCTCTCCTTGGTGATGCTGACTTCGGGATCAGGGAGGCAGAAGACGTGTGAACGTCTCCCTCCACCTGTGTGTGTTACGCTCGCTGCTGCGGTGGGTGCCCCATGACCCGCCCCTCGCCAGCGCAGTTCTAGCCATGCCTCACCCCTCCCCGTGGGCTCCGGGAAGAACCCCTGGCACTCCGGGTGCACACGGCTGGCACCACGGCTGAGCAGTGCAGTCAGGCCTGGGACAGTCTCGTGGGCACTGCCAGGGCTCAGGCTGCCCTGCCGCGAACGTGGGAACAGCGGCGTGTGCCCCTCTGTGCTCCGGCGGGCACAGGGCCTCCTTTCTGAGACGCCCCAGCAGCAGTGAGCTGGGCGGCGTCTGACAGGGGCGGGCCGGGTGCCGAGCCAGCCACGCCGCCTCCCTCCCGCGCGCGGGCTGCGGGCAGCTGGAGAGGCCTCTCACCAGGCCGAGTCCGCTCCGCAGAGGCGCCTGGCTGCGGGACAGTCACGGGCCAACTGCCTTCTCACCAAGAAGGGGAACTTCAGAGACAGGTTGGCCTTGGCTGGGCAGATGACAGAAACCGCCATGCTGGTCCTGGAGGATGGAGCGAAGCACCCCCGGGGCCGCCAGACGCCTCTGCCAGGCCGGACAGTTGGCAGAAGCTCCTTCCTGCGCTGTGCAGTGGGGGGGCTGCGCTCCTGACGCCCACGGCAGAGCAGCTGTGGCCTCTGCTCCGTGGGCGCCAGGGGTGTGGGAGGGGGTCCGGGAGGCCGAGGGCCCGGCAGGAGGGACGCTGGTGTCCTGTCTGGTGCTGCCCAAGCGCCTCGGGTCTGCAGGGCCCGGCTGAGGAGCCTCGGAGCGCGCCATGCGGGGGACGGGTCTCGGTTTGCTTCCCGCAGGTGCCCCGGGGCCGGAAGTGGGGAGCTCTGGGTCGGGCAGCCCGGCGGTGGGCACACAGCCAGTGTGGAAGGCCCGCAGCCCCGCACCGCGCCAGGTTCGGCCTCGGGCCCCGGGGCGGAGCAGCCGGGACGCGCGTCCTCACACACGGGCCCGACTCCCCAGGCCCGCAGTGGCACCGAGCTCGGGGCCCAGGCCCGTCCTGGTGCCCAGGCCGCTGAGCAGCCCCGTGCCCCACTGAGGCGCTCCGTCCCGGCCTCCTCTGCCTGCGCCGCCCCTCGCGGCTCCCGAGCCTCAGGTCCACGGCCGCTCCGGAGGGGCCTGTGGAGCCGCCCCGGCCGGTGTGCCCGGCCGCCCTGTGTGCTGGCTCCGCCTCCCTCCCCGAGATGCCGGAGTGCCCGAGCGCGTCTCCGCCCTCAGCTCGCCTCTCGCCGGGGACAGCCCGCACGCCCGTGTGTGCCCGCGTGTGCCCGCAGCCGGCCGACCTGGCTCACACACGCGGGCCGCGCAGCCAGTGTGCCAGGGCCGGGACCTTTCACCTCCGCAGACTGCGTGTCGACAGCAGTAGTTTTTAAGGACAAGGGTTTGAACTCACAAAAGGGACTCACCGTTTGATTTGGGGTCACATGTCTTCCTCTGCCGGATCAGTGATGGGGAGTCGCAGTGAAGGCGACGCGGCCGCGCCGGGAGCAGAGAGCGAAGCCCAGGCAGGGCCAGGGGCAGGGCCAGGGCCAGGGCCAGGGCCAGGGGCGCCGGCGGTGGGAGGCGGTCGCCCCCGAGGGCCGCACCTGTGCAGGTGCGCTGCGCCCGCTGGGGACGTGCCGGTGAGCGGGGAGGGCGGGCGCAGAGAGGCCGGAACGGGGCTCCCGCCCGCGCCAGGGCGCCATCCGGCTCCCGGAGCCCGTGCTCGTTAACGCGGGGACGCCTCTGCCTCTGCTACCCAGGCTGTGTTCTCCAGAGTGCGGTTCGTGCTGCACTTCAAAGCAGGCCTCGACCCCTGGAAACCACCGAGCTGCTGCTGGGTTGGTGTCAACGATCACGTTTGCAGGGAAGGCCCGAGGCTATTACCTGGAAAACAAACTGGTTACTACCCTTACGTGTGTGTGTGTGTGTGTGTGTAGAATGTAGCATGTAGAAATATACACTATGGAATATATTTGAGCATTTTATAAGGGAAAACTTATCAAATTACTAGCAAAGCTCACAGATGTAGAGCTGGCTAATCATTCAATGTCCCATTTGTGATGGCAAATTACAGCTCTAATTTCAACAATAAACTTTGTAAAGTTTCGTCTGTATCCGACCCAGGTTCTCTTCTCATGCTGACTCATCCTCAGGGAGGCCCGCACCGGCCAGGCCGTCCCTGGGCTTGGCTCCGCCCAGTGGCAGCTCTGTGGAGGGGCACATGCAGTGAGCAGTCCCTGTGCTGGCACAGATCCCGGCTTCAGCCAGGAAATGGCTACATTTGCTCTGGCTCTTTGATTTCATTTTAATTTAAAACAAATTTCCTGCTTTAAACCTTAAGTAATTGTAAGGGTTTTCTACCCTGTGCCTTTCATCCCAGCCTCGCCTCTCATCTGCCGCGCTCTGTCTTTCCTGGCTGCCTGGGGGCACAGCAGCCCCGGAGCAGCGATGCCAGGGGCCGGACGCTCCCAAGGGAGGTGCCGAGCTGCGTCTCCACTCGTGTTTTGTCCGTCCTCCCCTGAAAACGCGCCAAACGTGGCTGTGTGGTCTGAAGGTTGCTAAACCCTGCCCGTTCCTGCTGTTTACCTTTTACTTTTGAGAAAATCACTTGATTTATCTTGTAATTGGCTTTCTTTAAAAGAGTTCTTCTTCAAGGTTCTGTAATAGTTGGTTTCCCCAGAACCGAAACAACTTTGGTGCAAATTTATAATTGAGTTTATCGATGGGGAGAATAGAAATCCTGGTCGCTGTCTGGAGTCCCAGCGTTCTGTCGTCCTGTTTCCCAAACTGAAGATGCTGTTGTGCCAACCTCGGTGGCACACTCGGCTGGCTCTGCTCGGGCTCGTTCTCCTGAGACCCCTGGGAAGCGTGGTGCGAGGCTGGGCCAGCAGAGAAGGGACGCCGCGGAAGCCAGCCGCCGTCCGGGCCGCAGGCTCCGGGCCCCAGGGCGGTGACTGACTGTGGGCGTTCAGCTGAGCCCGGTGGAGGAGGCTCCACCCCGTGGCGGTACCGGCCTGGAGATCAGGCTGCGCCCTCATTCCCAGACGGGGTCGTCTGAGCATTGCCGACCGGCTGGTTCCTTGTGACGTGTGAGAACCTCTTTCGCATTTCAAATATGAACTTTGTCACTCAACTTTAAAGAATATAGGTACGGTGAGTTGTCCTTTCGCCCCCAGACCATGTTACCGTGGAGGAGAGGCCATGTCAAGCTCCAGAAGTTGACTTGGACCTTCTCTTACGCAAGTGCTGTCTCTGTGGTGACCTGCTGTGCCACCCTTAGGAGACGCACTCTGAACAGGACTCGCTTTAGTCCTGTAGGAGACTGAAAGTTTCGCTGGTCCTTCGGGTCAGAGGCACAGGACTGTCACAACTTCCGGGCGACCTGGAAATGCTGACAAAACCGACTGCTGATGCGGAGCCTGACTCGGACTCCGTTAGGCAAACATCTCTGACATGATGATAGGACAGTACAAACCTTTGCAAACACAAGCGTAGCCACAGCTTACGAGTGTAAATTTATCATCAAGCAGCCGTGGCCAGTATATTTCTAACTGGGCAATATCTGAATTATTAAGCATGACTTAAAATATTGAGTTTTGTAATTTACATGGAAATGTGAAATAACTCATGAATATTCTTGCTTCCATATCAAATTACACTCTTTAGACATAATCAGTTGTGCTTTTTAGACCAAAATATCTCTCATGTGGCATATTTAATGAATCAGTTTAGAAGACAGTTGTTACGATAAAAGTTGTTGCTTTGTATCTGAAATGATTTACTGACTAAAACAAGAAAATTGGAAGTAAGAGCTGAAACAAAATGTGAAAATAGAATAAACAAATAGGTGTGGGGAGGTCAGGAAAGTGGGGACGTGGTGGGAACTTTATGGGGGATTTTCTCTGCTGTGTGCAGTCCGGGTTCCTACTTCCCCAGGGGAAGCCGGGCCGGCAACCCAGGGCCCCGTGGAGGGCCCCGTCCCTGAGCCTCTACCTCCACAATGTCTAACCCACAGGAAGCCCCTGTAGAGACCTTTTCTGATGCTTTAAACAGAAACACAGTTGGAATGTATCATATAAAATTTAGACATCTTAAGCGTTCCGAACATAAAAGTTTTTTTTGAGATAGGGTCTCACTTTGTAGTTCAGGCTGGCCCTGAGCTTACTATGTCGCCCAGGCAAACCTCGAACTCAGCAATCCTCCTGCCTCTGCCTCCTGAGTGCTGGTATTAGACCCATGACCCACCACACCTGGCACTGTGGTTTGTGGTACTGATTGATGGTGGGCGTGAGTCACCATACCCAGTATTGTTGTATGTGGTTCCTGGGAATCAAACCAGGGACCTTGTGCTTGCCAGGCAGGCCCCAGAACCACTGAGCTAAATCTCCAGCCCCAACATAAAAGTTCTTGAGGACATGTCTTTTACTTCAAGAAGTGAAGGAAAACATAAAATATTCTTCTTATAAAAGGGTAGAAATATTAAGTCTCAGTTGAAAATTTAATTACCTTTCCTTTATGCTGAAGTCTAAACAGAATTGTGTATTCTATTATGCACATCAGAAGTTTTTTAAAATTTTAGTATTAAAGTAGTACATAGTACTATTCTTAAATAGCTATATAAAAATAAAAATTAATTTGATTTCTCATGGGTTTGGGGGAATAAACCCTGAACTGCTCCCTGGGAGATCTCAGCACAGTCGTTATGAATTCAGTAGGCATGAAGCGGCCCATGAGACCGGCTCGCGCGCTGTCCCGTCAGCTTCTCAGGTCCGTGCTTTCTAGCCCGCTTCTCTTGGAAACACATTTTAACCCTTGGTATCTATCTAAAGGTTTACTACATTGGAAGGGAAATACATCTTTGCACGTCAGTGTTTCTCTCTCTCTCTTCTTAATCTAAAGAGTTAGAAAATTGGGTTACGAATATTCTTTTTCCCTTCAACTATCTCCCATCAAAAGAGGGAATTTACACATAGCACTTAAACAACAGGAGTCATTTTTATCCTACTTTCTTCTTAAAGTTGATTCTCAAGGGGAGATTGAGACTTTAGAGTCCAGGTAGCTCTTCAAGACTGAACGTTTTTATTTCCACGTTGAGACACTAGCTTCGAGCTTGCGCTGCCCGGGGCTGTTCCCTCCCTTCGCGCTCAGGGCGGAGCCGGCGAGTTCCCGGTGAGGCCCGGCCGGCCGCAGCCCGCCCGAGAGCAGCGGGCCGGGCGCATTCCGCACGCGGTGGGCGGCCCTACCTTCCTCCTCGTGGCCTTTATTCATCTTTCTGACTTCCCTTTGATAAAAATACTTCTTTCATGAAGCATGATATTCAGTATTTAAGTTAGTAAGCCCTAAACAAGTACTATCGCTTTCCCTGTTGTGTAGATAGCAGACCTGGGCTTGAGCGGAGACGAGCTCAGGTACTTAGGAAAAGTCTGCGTGGGAACGTCTCACGAAGGCCAGTCGGCCCCGGGGCCCGAGACAGCTCCACGGCCCCGCCCGTGGCCTGCCGTGTCCGTGGTGCCCTCCGGCCCTCTCTGAGCACACGAGGGACGCTCAGGCCAGGAGCTGAGACTGTCCGTGCTGGGGGGAGCCGTGCGCCGAGCGGGCCGTGACAAGGACCTGCCGCCACGTCACCAGGAGCACGCGTGACGTCACTTAGTCCGATTGGCGGAGCAGAGCGAGGGGCGATGCTAAGCTCTGGCAGTTCCCCTTGAGCTGCTGAGTACCTTTTCATTTATTTATACTACTTTTAAAGTTCTGTACAATCTGTAAGTACTTGAGGAAAGAGTTTAAATTGCTGTCTTTTCTGTTTCTTCCCTGAGAATCATGTCCTGACCACATCGGACCAGCCCCTGCCCGGCCCCTTACCTCCTGCTCCCAGCGGGCGTGGTCTCCTGACCCGGATGGGTTTCTATTGGCAGCTGCAGGTCGCCTCTTCCTCCTGCAGGACACGGCTCGCAGGGCGACAGCAGCTCTTGCCCGTGTCCTGCTACGTCCCCGGCACACAGGTGGCCAGACAAGAGGCACCGGGCCGGCGTGGGCTGAGTGAGTGAGACACGAGGGGCCAGGGAGGCGCAGGGCTCCGATCGTCCCGCCCGCAGCAGGGTGAGGGCCTCTAGCTTTTCCTCCGAAAGCATCTGTATTACTCAGCATTTACTGATATTTGCAGAGCGTTTATAGCAAATCTTACTATAATCTCAAAAACACATTATGGAGACTTGCATTATTCATAATGCAGAAATCAGCAAATATAAATCCAGCGTGTGGGGATATAAAGCGGTAAGCCACGCTTAGCCGGCTTAGCCAGCCCAAGAGCCCTGAAAATATTTCAACTGCTGCTATTCAACGTCTCATTTTACAAGTTCCGTAAAAGTGAGGAGGGTATTCCAGCACTTTCCAACGGCACCTCTAGAAGATTTCTTTTGTATCTTCCACTGGAGTCAAAGTCACCATCTTAGGTCTGAAACCACTGTGTGACGAATCGCCACTCAGTAGAGCTCGGTCAACAAACGCTGGCAGCGCGCGAAGCCCGCGGAGGTAGCCGCGCAGAAGAAGGGCAGGGGCCGCGGCTCACCCTTGCGGAGGACGGGGTCCCGCCGCCTCTCCGGCCGCCCCGCCCGGCGCCTGCTGGACCCTGTGCTCAAGGCTCCTGGGCGCCCGGCAGCAGCGGGGGCTCCGGCCTCTGGGCGCCTCGGGCCGGGGAGGCGCGGAGCTCCAGGAAGACAGCTCTCCTGCGCCGGCTCCCCCGAGCTCTCACAGAAACCCGCTCTCCAGACAGTGGCGGAGCGGAGGGGAGCGACCTCAGGCTGGGCTGAGGGTGCGGCTGGGGCTGGGTCACGGTCGGGCTGGGTCGGCTGTGTGCGCCTGTTCCTGCCGGTTCCAACGGGCGGGCGGGGGCCGGCCTGGGGAAAGCCGCAAACGGGGGAGGCGGGAGCCCTCGCCGCAAGACGCGCAGGCGATGGCGTGTCCCAGGCAGATGCGCCTGCGAGACGCCCCTCAGCGGGCCGGGCCGCCGCTCCGAGCCCAGGACCGTTCCTGCGGAGGAGGAAGCGCGAGCCGCGGCCGTCCGACTTCTGCTGTGTTCGAGCGCGGCCCCTGGCCTGGAAACCCCGCGCACCGCACAGAACTGAAGGTGCTGCCGACCTGAAGCCCGGAGGAGGGCGGTGAATGTGAACATCTGCCGGAGAAGTCGGGCTCCCGCTGCCAGCTAAGAAGAGATGCCACCTGGCTTCAGAGCAGGCGCTGCTCCTGGGAGCTCACGCGCGAGGAGGGGAGCGCAGTCAGGCGAGGGGTGGCTGCTCCGTGAGGCCATGACGCGGGGTGAAGCAGCCACGCCGGAGGGACCTCGGTACCCGCGAGCCGGAGTGGGGACACAGAGCACAGGGAGACGCGGGCGATGGCACGCGGGCCGCTGGGTGTTCCGTGAGAGAGAAGGAGACCGGGCATGGAGGACGGAGCCGGAGAGGAGCTCGCGTGTGTCCCGTACAAGGGCCAGGTCCGCACAGTGAATAGGCACAACGTGGTGCAGGTGTGTCCCGTGCACAGCAGGGGTCGTTGAGACACGTTCCCGACTTCTCCAGACGAATAGCTCCCTGACCCGGAGGAAGGGACCCACGGAAGTGGGGACGCAGGCACCCGGGGCGAGGCCCGCCGGCTCTCGGGAGGAACCAGCCCTGTGCGTGGGGTGTCCCGGCCCCGCTCCCGGGCGTGCCCTGGACATCACACGCTCAGGCCCTCGGAGTCTAGCAAGGTTCACTAAAGGCGCCTACGCATGTTTCCACTTGAAAGTCATCAGGGATATTTCCCCCTCTGCCTTGTACGTGGGTGTCTCTAACAAGCCGTGTGGCCGTCTTCCTCACGGGAGGACACGCGTGAGTCCTGAGTGGCGCACCGGGATGAGCTCCCTGCCGGGCGCTGCTTCCTCAGAGCTCAGGCATGCTGTGCTGCGCTCGGGCGCGGCAGCCTCCGCCTGAAAACAGCGCTGTGCTGGGAACCCGGCCTTACCCTGACGGGTCCCGGGCGCTGTCGGACGCCTCAGCGGAGAGACAGCTCCACCGGACGGCGCCCTCTAAGCAGCCAGGGAACTCAAGCCTGGCCGTGCTTGAGGAGAGGGCGTGGAGACGCAGCTGTCAGAGATTTCTAAACTCTCCACCTTCAGAACATTAACCTGAATGAGGTTTGGGGAAGACCCGAGTCCCAGGGCCGCGCAGTAGTTTACAGACATGGCGGTGTGAACTTGCCCGCTGAGCAGGGTCCTCACGGGGAGCCCTGGAGTGACCGTGGGACGGCGCGCTCCCCGTCAAGCACAGAGGCTCAGAAATGGCCCAACATTTTATTTTAAAACCTTGCCCAGGTAGGATGTTGTCTCGTTAAGAGTCTTATACTGTATGGTTCATATTCTTTGAAACTATGCTCAAAAAGCTGGTGAAGACTCAGGGTAGTGAGCATGCCGGAAGTGGGGAGGGCTTGGGGTCCCGCCTGTCTCAGCATCGTGCACTGCAGGGCGGGAGCCCAGGAGGGAGAGGGCTGGAGCGGGGCAGGAGCCGGCAGCGGCGGTGACTGGCGGTGAGGGTGCGGGTGGGCGCACAGGGAGACAGGCCGCTGTGGCGGGAGCAGCAGGAGACTCAGCTGCAGTGGGCAGCGCCCAGCCGGGCCCACGGGGTCCCCAGAAGGCCGGTCACAGTGGAGAAGCTGTCTCGGTAGTTTACAGCAGAATAAGATGATTTGTTCTCAGAAAGCAAGGCCAGTAGCAGATATAGTCAGTTAGTGTGAAGAAAGTCACCCACACTGGAGGGCCTTGGGGTGATAATGTATCTGGACAGAAGCCCAAGGCCGTGAGTGACCTCTTCTCTCGTGGTGGTGGATACTTCTGCACTTGGAACCATGTCTGCTAAGTGTGCTGAGTGGGTCACGAAGGAAACTGAGTCTCTGATGGCTTCAGGCTGATTACTGCTCAACTGAGGGCCGACCCGCCCACGAAGCCCTTTAGTAACCGCAGCATGACGGTGCCACGCAGGGCGGGCACGCTCAGCTTGCCTGTCTGTGCTCTTCCCGGTACCATGTGTAGGCTCTCAGCTCCTGCCAAGATGCCAAAGCCTTCGCAGGGTGGCGTCGGTGCTTGGCAGTGCTGGGGCACGTGTGCGCGTCATGCCCACCTGGCCACTGTCCCACTGTTGTTCTAGACACACTTCCATGTCATGCTAGGAACGTTGCCGAGTGGCCGTGGAAGTCGCTAGGATGTCTGGTTGCTTGGCCGGCCGAGTTCGCCTGTGTCCCGCAGCCGGGGGCCGAGGGGCGTCGCAGAGTGGCAGAGGGGCTGAGAGTTTCCACGCATCACGGCTCATCGCTGACAAGGCGGAGTTAGACAAATGTGAGGTGTGGCCTGAGAGCCGGAAGAGGCGGGAAGGAGTGGGCCCGGGATGGGGGAGGCGCCACCGCAGGCCCCGCGGCCAGGTCCGGCCCAGCATGTCCCGACCCAGCAGAGCAAGCAGTGCGGTGTCCACGGGACCCTCACCCTCGGTCCTGCGGTCACCACGGGCTTGATCGCATTGCATTCTGAAGTCCCTGATGGGTGGCTGGCACCAGGCCTTTCGTGGGTGCAGGAGGGTCGTTCCCGCATCGCCGGAGTCCTCGGAAGGGCGAGGCCGTGGCTGACGTCCCCAGGGCGAGGGCCTGGCTGGGCTGCGCGTGGGCCCTGCGTGCTGTGCACGCCTGGTTTTCACATCTGGAAGAGGCTCGGCCCTGTAGATAATAGGAACATAATAGGATCCAGTGGGCAGTTATTGAAGAAGGTAAAGGCTGTCAAGAGACATTTCACTTTTTAACATTGTTTCCAAAATTTTAGGAAGTTATCCTGCAACTTCAGGACCAAAAGCAATACACTGTCAGAGAAAAACAGTACCCAACTTAGACAGAGAGGGAAGACTCAAGAGAGGGACTGAACTCGGTTCTGCTAAGAAAAAAGGCAAAAAGACCTGTAGGCCTCGGGCTGAACTAGAGGAAAGGTCTGGAGGACACTGTGGGGGAGGGGCGGCCGGAGCCGAGCCTGGCGAGCCGCAGGCTGCTCAGGGCCTTGACCAGCGCGGGCTGTTGCCCTCCCACAAAGTCCCGGGCGCACTGTGTCCTTCGAGGGCTGCATGTCAAGGGCATGGCTCGCAGACCTGTGAGAAACATGCCTGGATCAAAGAGCTCTAAAGCGGCCGATCGATAGATTTACATCTCGAAGAGGCCGGGAAGGACCTTGAAACAGCAAGTTTCTGGAAGCAAACGCCCTAAGGAAGAAAGAAGCCCTGCGACTAGAGGGATGAAGGGATCTGCGTGAAGTTCATGGAGCTGAGCGTGGCGTGGGAGGCGTCTGGCTGGCCTCGCCTCTGTGCGTCGCTGCTGCGCGTGCGCGGTCTGAGCTCCCAGACGGACAGAAACGGCCGGTCCCCGCGGCGCCGTCTGAGACCCCGGAGTCCGCCTTCCTTGCGTGTACTTTCTGCATTCTGGAGAGGAAAGCAAATCCGGAGCTGTTGTCTTTAGTTTTACACTTTCTTCTTCCCCGAAAGCACTTATGGAGTATTTTGTGTCTTTAAAAAGTGTATATTTATAAGCAATGTTTGCATATGTACACGTGTCCATAAAAACGGGTTAGAAGCTAAAATGAGGAAAAGGAAAGCATTAGGAGAGATGTGTTAGCTTTTCTTCACGGTGACGGAATTCCTGACAGGAAGAACTTAAAAGGGGGCTGGCTCGCTGGGCTCCCGGTTCGGTCCACGGCAGCTGACTCCCGAGCCCCAGGCCTGCAGAGGCGGGAACGCCCTGGCAGGAGGGCTGCGGGGAACTTGCCTCATGGCGACCAGACAGCAGTAGGGCAGAGCCAGCGAGGGGGGCCAGAGGGCAGACCTGGTCCCCGCGGCCCGTGCCGCGGCACCGCCTCCCTGCCCCTCCCGGTAATGCCACAGAGTCTGGGTCTCGACGGGGGAACCAGCAGGCGCAGTTAGACCCTTTGACTCTGTCAGCACCAAAGCGGTTTGTCGGCACCTAAGGCTGCAGCTCAGGAGGCTCTGGGGGACATTTTGAATCCCAAACATCATCTTCCACCCCAGGCCTTCAAAGACGTATGCTTGTCTCACAGTGCAGGATGCATTCAGCCTGTCTCCGGGAGTCCCCCAAGTCTCCGCGGTCCCAGCCTTGCTCAACAGCCTAAGTCCAAAGTCTCCTCTGAGACTCCAGGCAACGCTCAGCCGTGAACTCCTGTAAAAGTAAAGTCAGGTCACAGACTCCCAAGAACAGCATCGTGGGGAAAACAGTCCCATTTCAAAAGTGAGCGATGGGGCATTAAAGGAAGGGTGAAGTCAAAGCCCCTGACGAGACAGTAACTCCCACAGCTCCGCCGGGGGCGCGGGGAGGCATGACGTGGCGCCCAGAGGGCTGGGCAGCCCTGCCCTGTGGCCCTGCTGTGTGCCACCCGGCGGCCTCTCTGCTGCAGAGCTGCTGGCCGTCCGGGCTCTCTGTGGCAGAGGTCTGTGCCCTTGGCCTTGCTTTCCCGGGGCTCCCGCAGCTTCTGCCTCACTCACAGCCCGGTGCGCTGCCCTCAGGGGCCACTCGTGGGGCGAGTGCCCAGCCACACACTCGCTGGCCTTTCGGACCTTGACTTGAATTCTCCAACGCACAGCTTGCATTCTGCCTGTGCCCACCACGCCGTCATGGGGCAGGCACTGCCGCCAGCCTGCACAGCACACCGGCTTGCACCTTGGCCTCAGAGGCCTCTGGCGGCCAACCCGGGGCACGAGTCCTGCGAAACGGCTTCCTCGCCGAGCCAGGAGCAGGCGCTGCCAGAGGCGCTCAGCCCCGCGAGCCCTGAACCCAGCACGGGAGGCCTGGCCGCCCCTCGGTCTTTTTCCCACTGACTCAGGGCCCAGTGGCTGCATTGGTTTGCACGGCCTGTCTCTGCAGCCACACCTCTTGGCTTTCCCAGTTGGAAATGAATTTCTTTTCTGGCCAGACTAAGGTCTTTCAAGTCTTTCCAGTCTCCTGTTTCGGTTTACAATTCTCACTGCAAATCTGGCAAAAGAAAAAAAAGGCAGCCAGCACCGGCCGTGAGCACGAGGCGGTCTTCAGCTTTCCTCCACGGGACCAACCGTTGGTCGCCCTTCAGCGCCCTCCCTCAGGGAGCCGCAGGTCACGGACGGAGCGGACAGGCCCTTGGTCTGCGCGTCACGGGGTGGCCCCACGCGGAGCTCCCGGCACCGCCTCGCCGTCGCCCCGTCCCTTGCCGTCGGCGTCAGGGTCTTCAAGGCCACCGCGCCACCCGCCCGAGCCTGCACGCCGCCCCAGGGGCCCCCTCAGCGCCCCCGCGCCTCCCCAAACCCTTCCCACGCGGGCAGCTGCGGCCATGTGACTACACACCGGTGCTAGCTCTCTGAGCAGACAGTTTCCACGCGGCAAAATACCCGCAAACGCCCTAAAGAAGGAAGAGCTTCTTCGGCTCACAAGTTCAGACGTCTGGGCCGCAGGTCAGCCCGCCCTGCCGCTTTCGGCCCTGCTGGGCGGGACAGGCCGGCAGCGCCGCGGGGCCCAGGGCTCCGAGCAGAGGTGGAGGAAAGGGCGGGAGAGGTGGCGCGGGACAGTCCGGGTCCAGGGTCCCCCCACGGCCGCCCCCGGGCTCTGCCTCCTGCTTCCGCCTTTCCAAGGCGCTGCCCAGCTGCGACCTCCCCGTCCCCAGAGGAGCCTCACAACTCGGCCTCTCTGTCCCACGCCAGGCAGTGTGTTGCTGATGAAGTCCTCGGCACGCGAGCCTTTGGGGAGACCTTCATATTTAAGTCATAGCAAGAAATCATATGTATTTATTGAGAAATATCACAGATTTATCTCAGAGCTCCTCGAAAGTTAAAGCCCAGAAACTATAAAATGTCATGTGATAACCTTCCCATAAACACAAGTGGGAAGCTTAGATAACAGTTTTACGGCTGTTGAAATTGAATGCAACTTTCTCCTTTGAGTGCTCACGATGGGAGTGCTTAGCAGTCCAGCAAACCCAGCTTCAGAGTCTGGCGTTCTGCTTGGTTTTTATTATTCTCCCGTGATGTCTCAATGCAACCTGTTGGCGAAATTCCAAGTATAATTCAGTAGGAACAATTTGATCAGGTATTAAAATAATGACAGCCGGATACCCAGCTGTCTCAAGATAGAACTAAGTATATCCAGAAGAATAGATGGCGTCAACTTTCCATTTGTATTTTTCTTGGAAGCTTGACCCTTGCTAAGAGCCAAGCAGCCCAGATGAAGGACGGGCGCGAACCCCCTTCGCTGGCAGATTTGGGGTTCAGAGCCCGTGTCCTTAACTGGGAGTTTCCATCTCTCACGCTCAGCCTTGCGCGGGACAGGACAGCAAGCCGTTCAGGGCCCGCTCGCTTCGCGGTGGGCAGAGCCGTCCCGCCGGGCGGGTAGGTCCAGATCAGAACCGCAAACCACCCTGTTTCTCTGTGAGCCGCTCTCTCCGGACCTCCCCAGGGTCGACGTCTATTTGTAACTAGAATGGCCTCCATGGCACACACAGGTTTCTGCCCCCCTTTTCAGTACTAGAAACTGAACCCAGGGCCTTTGAGCTGAGCTAAATCCTCAGCCTTTTACAACATTGCCTTTTTGTGACAGGGCCTCACTCATTCAGTGAGCTGCCCAGGCTCGTGGTCCTCCCGCCTCAGCCTCGCCGTGTGCTGGGTCAGAAGCGTTTGTCATCAGGCCTGGCCTGGGCGGTGGTGTATTTCTGTGCATATGGTTCATTATTAAACTTTGTATCCTTCGTATATAGTTTCATTCTAGTAAATAGTAATGCAAACTAAGTATTCTCTTGATCTATGCATGATTTAAGAAACTTAAAGTTTCATATTGGAGATTATAAATAAAATACTTGTAGGTAAAATTGCCATCCAGCAAAGGGGACCTCGGGGCTGCTGCGGGCCGTGGCGGGTGGATGGGCCAGTGCTGGGGGAGCGGCCGGCGCGCTCTGTGCTGCCTCCCTCAAGGGGGGGCAGTTTAACCCTTTACACTGGCGGCGAAGGAGGCCCGAGGCCACCGTAGGGGCTGACCCGCGCGTGGGGAGTTGAGGGAGGACGGTCACTCTGTGGCTCATCGCCCTGTAGCGCAGGGGCTGACGGGGGTCTCGCCCGGTCGAGCCGCCCAGAGCCCTCACCGTTCCCTCTCTGTTCAGAGCCTCGCCAGCCGCCCGGTCCCCGGAGCGCAGCAGCGTCGCGGCGCCTCGTCGCCTGGACCCACCGATCTCCCGCCCGAGACCGCGAGGAGCCGACTGCTGCCATGTCTGCCTCCGGCCTGCCGTGGTGAGTGGCTCCCTTCTCCTAGACGGGCCGGTTCCCGAGCCGGCTGTGCATCGGAATGTGGGCGGGAAGCTACTGGGTAACTGGTTCTCTGGTGGAGGCTGGTGGAGGCTGAGGAGGCGGCAGCCCGGAGAAGGCGGGCGCTCTCGGGCTGTGCTGTCAGGCCTGGGAAGCCCTTCGGGGCCACACGGGGTGCCAGGGACAGCCTGCCCTTCCCTCTAGCACCGTGTGGGCGTGTGGGGCCTGCAGGGCACCCTGGCGCCCTCCTCTGGTGTGGCCCTGCGTGGCTGTGCCGGAGGGATGGGCCGCCGTCTCCAGGCTCCACCCTTCCCGGCTCCGCGCAAACCAAACTGAATAGAATTTTGGTGCCCAGAGGAAAATTCCCTCCAGATGTGCGGCCCTGAGTCCCCAGCACTCTGGGTAATCTATGACGTTCAGTTCGAGTCGCTGTTCGTGATCTAAGAAGTATAAAGATGTTTTGGTGGTAAACCATCAGCTTTCCTGTGGCAGTGAAAAGAGCTGCTGAGGGAGAGGTTTGGAACCATCTTACTGAACTTCGGTTCTTCTTGTATAAAGAGCTGCGTGTGTGATTCGCACACAGATCCCAGGGTTCAGTGCGTGAACGTGAGGAAATGTGGTGATCTTCCCCTCCCTTGGGCGCCTTCCCTTTGGGGCTGGAAACAGAGACAGCACCGGGTTAAAGGGCTGTTTCTAATTCACCTCGCCCCACCAGCGTCTTTCACCACGGTAAGCAGCTTCCACGGGCAGAGGGCGTACGCCGGGCCTAAGCGAGTGCTGGTTTCTGGAGGGCCTGGTTCACAGAACGCATCTTTGTGTCCTTGGCCTGCATGTAAAGGACCGTGGACTGGCGGAAAAAAACTAGAATTAAAGGTATCGAAGTGTATTCTGTAAAAGGTAAAAAGGGTATTTAAATTATGAAATGTTATTGAACATTTCCCTTTGATATTATTAGTAAAATAAAATGAACATTAAACATTTTTAAAAATTTACTCTCTCCAGAATATCTAAACCCTTTTGCTTTCCTGGGAGATAGTGATATATTGACTTAAAGGAGTTGGGGCCCTGGCAAGGATTTGTAGAAGACAAACCCTCAAAAAGCAGACAGTGTGCCGTGAAAGAGGAGGAACAGAAGGAGGGTTAGGGAGTGGGCAAAGGAGGGAGGAGGAGGGAGGAGGAGGGAGGAGGGAGGAGGAGGAGCCGCAGCGGGGAGGACTCAGGCAGGAACTGGGCAGCGCACGGCCGGGCCTGGCCTCCTGCTCCTGCTGGCCCCCCTGACCCGGCCTGGCGGGGCTGGAGGCCCAAAGGGAGGGCGCGGTGCCAGGCCTGGCGGGTGCTCTGTCTGCCTACGCTGGGCAGGCCGGCACAGAATATGGCAGGAGACCCAGTGGTGGCTGCATCCTCGTCCGGGGCAGGAGCGCGAACCACTGGGAACTTGTGGAAATTACCATTTCGACGAGACTTTCCGCAGCCCAGGTTCGGGCAGTGCAGAAACGCACTAGGGGTGTGCCGGGTTTCCGCGGGCGACGCCCTCCCGTCCTCCCTGAAGCCCCGCCCCGGGAGGTCTGTCTGTCCAGCACGCTGTCCGCCCGCCCCCTCTCCCTGGCGTGTGCGTCTAGGGCGTCCAGACACGAGCTGGCTTGGGTCACTCGCACCGATCCCCTGTCCCGGGAGCCTCGTCACACTTCGTACCCCTGAGATTTCTCTGCGGGCCCCTTCGCAGAGTTACCGGCCTTGGACGAACCTGCGGTGGTCCGTGCTCGGGCAGCGCCTTGAAATCCTGAAAACGCAGAGTGGGCAGAACCGCGGCGGGGCCTCAGGTGCGCGGGCGGGCTGTGCGCGGGCCCGGTGCCGGCTCTGGGCCCCGCCTGAGCCCGAGGCCCCGCGCCCTGGCCCGCGCCTCGCCCACGCACCCGAGCGCGCCCACGCGGTCTGCGGGCCTCGGAGGAGAGCCCGACCCGGCCGCCTCCGGCGCGGTTGTGCCGGAACGCGCTGCGCACGTGCCTGTGTTTGATGTGGGATCTGGGAGATCCCGGCCAAGCTCCCTTTAAACAGCCATCAAGCAGTGCTTCTGGCTTTTAAATACCCATTACAGTATCGCTTTGTGTTTCTAAAACCAATTTTTTCTGTAGGTGTTGTGTGTATGACACTGTATGTGTATATGTAAATATATATGTATGTATATACATATGTAAAATCTGGCATTTTCATGCAGAATCTCACGGGGAAATACAATTTGGATATTTCTAAGTTTTAGAAAACTACAAAACATTAAAAATCACAATTTTAAATAAATAGGTCACAGATCTATAAATATCAAGTCTTTTCTCTGGTATGAGAAACTGAAGATTTAAATGAGCTCTAGAATATATGGTAGATATTGTGAAATAGAAAATATTCCAAGGGAAGTGGGGTGTACTGTAAGCAACAAAGGGAAGAAAAAGTAGGGTAATAAAAACAGCTTCTGAATATAGGGTGGGGGTTACAGGGTGGGTGGGGGATGGGACAAAATGAGAACTGAATTGTGTCGTGTACTGGTACAAATTCTCAATATTGTCTGTGATCACAATGTGTATATATGATATACCAATAAAGGTTCAAATAAAAAAAATCACAGATTTGTGGCATGTAAGCTGGGTAGGAAGAGGAATCTTGCTGTAACCATTTATGTGCATACAAGTGGTTTTGTGAACATTCATTTTTCTTGGCTTACACCTGGGATTGGAATTGCTGGCTCACGTGTCGCGTCTGTGAGTTTCTTTAGTGTTTTTGGTCTTTGCTTGTTTGTTTTGAGGCGGGGTCTTGGGGACGTTGCCTTGAAGTCATTACATGTCCGAAGCTGGCCTTGAACTCGAGCCCTCCTGCCCTGGTGACAGGCGTGCCCCGCAGCCAGCTCACCTCCTGAAGGGGCTTCCGGCTTCCGGAGCGCTCTGCGGAGTGGTGCGCCGTGTCACAGTCTTCCCAGGCCTTAATCTTCCACAGCTGCTTTAATTTCTCCGTGTCCTGCCAGCACTTGTGATCAGTTGAGTCTTAATATTAATTTTAGCTTTGGACTGACAGAGGGTGCTTCGCTGTTTTCATGGGGTCACCCTCTGGGTCTGCGCCGTGCCACGCACACGGCGAGTGTGTCTGTGCTGCCCTGGTGACCGGCACTGTCCGCACCCACCCCGAGCACAAGCCGTGGGCCCGAGCTGCACTGCCTGCCCTTCGCTCTGTCTCCCTGGGAATGTCTCCTTTCCTCTCGGAACTGTGATATCCCAGAGCAGGTCCTCTTCACATGATTCCACAGCAGGCTTTTTGTTTTTTTAAAAAAATAAGGTTTGATGTATCAAATGTAATTCCTATAAATGGTGGGGGAGATTGATGTGAGTTTAAAAATATATATATTTTGCAGTACCGGGGGATCAAACTCAGGCCCTTCTGCTTCCAAGGCAGGAACGGTACCACTTGAGCTAAATCCTCAGCCCAAAAATGTAATTCTTTAGTGAAACCTGGTGGCAGTAGTCACCGTTAGTACAAAGTAAACCTAAGTCCACCTATTGCATATCAGATTGCCTGCTTCAGAGGTATCTTCCTGAAATTTGCTGAGGAAAAAGCCAAAGTGACATTCTGAGGGAAAGGATTTGCATACAGGATCTGCAGGCTAAATCCCAGCCCCAGTATCCATGCAGGATGAGGACAGGTGTTGGGTTTCTAAACTGAAGCTGTTCATGAGGACACAGGAGAGCGGGGCCTCTGCAGTGGGCAGCTGGCAGCCCGTGGAGTGCCCAGCTATGGTCTGGAGGGCTCGTGCCGTTTGAGAGCCATGCCCACGTGCCCGTGTTCATTCACTTCATCCTAGTCCCCTAAGGGGTCCGAGCGTTCAGCCCCATAACCCACACTGGGTTGTCTGCAGTCAGAACTCTTTCGCTGCGTGGTATAAATGAATATATCAATGCATTTCTATTTGAGAGTGGGCAATATTGCAGCTTCTTAAGCAAGACCTGAGGATTCCCTTTGTCTCTACAGTCCATGTTACTGGAAGTGTGAGGGCTGCCACTTCTGCTACATACGTGGCACAAACAGCAGCCCGGGTGCAAGGGAAACAGTCCCACTTAGCACAGTAATTAGGTCACACGCAGGACGTGGCACTCTCTCCTAGTGACCACATGACAGAGCACAGCGCCAGATGAAACCTGTCTGTTCAGAGAACGCAGCGGGGAAGCCAAGCTTGGGGGGGAAGCATTGACCCTAGAAGTGCGTGGACACTGGAGCCCACGGTGAGGGCAATGGCCTTAGTGACCCTGTGTGTCATGTGACCACGCTGATCTCCCAGTCAGGGCAGAACCAGCACCAACTGCCACCTCACAGGTGCCAGGACAGGCACTGGAGGTGCCCGTAGTTCCTGAGGTCACACAGGCTGACAGCAGCTCGTGTGCTTAATGACGTGGCCAGAGGCGCTTTGGAGAAGCAGCTGCAGCCTCTGTGGGCCAGAGCCAGCGCCCTGTGAGGACAGAGGACGTCCTGGACAGGACTGAGCAGAAGCAGCCAGGGAGCCTGGTGGGTGGGTCCCAGGGCTCCCGTGGAAGCCCCTGGGCAGGTGCTCACACAGGCGGGTATCTGCATGCCCCGGTCCGGGAGAACCTTTTCCCTGGTCTGTTCCTCATTTGGTTTCTTTTTCTGTAAATGCGAAGCACGTTGGCCGGTGTTGTTTTACTGTCAAAATTCTTGACTTAAAACAGTGTTAAAGAAGATCATTTTATTTCCCATTATAGCTCTAGGGTGGACTCTTATTCTTGTTTCTCAAAGATGGAAATAGAAAGTTTTGTTCTGAACTCAAAGCAAACATCCCGGGGTAGGGCCATGTAAATCCTTCAGAGAAGAAAGGTTGCCAAAAGCTTTCATTACTTTTCCTGGGTGACACCTATCACTGAGACAGTTTGGAATTTGAGGCAGATGAAAGACAAATTCCCTTTGATTCTTTAAGGACAATATTTCAAAAGCAGACTGGAAAAAAGCCTCCAGAGAAAATTACCATTGGTACTTTGCAAATACCATATTATAGCTTCATTTGTTGCAGTTCAGATAAACTGACATAGGGTACACACACATTTTACCACTCCTTCCAAAAATGTTTTTAAAAGCTACAATTTCCTATGTTATAAATGCCATATTATGCAAGTATAACTAATATTTCATGAGTACTCATTATTTAATAACCCATGATCCAACAGGTTTATATTCTAGTGCAAACCAGCCTGTGGTCTAAAAATCAGGAAAATATCCTCTCTCCTCCCAAATCCACAGTGTCAGTGAGTGTCTAAGGAGATGCTTAAATCTGTGCACCCTTGTTCAGGGCTGCCAGGTGGCTTCTCTTTTCCTTTTAGTCCCTGGGGCTCACTTGGTGCTGCTCTGGTCCCACTCCACACCCGTCTTCTGAGCTCAGGAAAGCACCTCTGTCAGACTCTCTTGCAGCTAGACACCCTGCTATCCTAGGCTTCACCATGTAACTCAGTAACTCAAGACCGAGGACATGGCGACAGTACAGACCTGATCTGGAGCCATGGTTGGTGGCAAAGGCTGAGCTCTAGCTTCCCAGCTGCTCAGCAGGGGCTGCAGCAGTGGTGGTACAAGACTTCCTCTTGAACAGTAGTGGTGAAACTGGCCTATATGCTGCAGGGGGTTGCTTGTATCATTGAGAGCTCTAAAACGTTCATCATTACTGCCCTAGAACCATCACTGCTCTGAGGTGCAGTTGAGAGAGCTTCTGGAGCTTCTTACCATCCTGCAGTCAAATCCTTTCCATTGAGGCCAGCTAGACTACACTTTCAAAGACAAGATTCCTGCAGAGAAGAGGCTTTAGGCTCCTGCCTGCCCTGTGGCCCTGCAGAACTGCAAATTGAAAAGGAAGGTCCATTCACATTTTGAAGTCTCTGATTATTAACAGAGAGGACCGGGTGGGGGCCAGGAAGAGATCCCTTAGACATTTGCTTAAGTTGTTTTTCCCATAGAGGCCATCTCTTCTGTTCCTGATGTCCTCACTTCAGCAAACATTGCATTTCTGGGAGATAGTGGGTTTCTTACAAGAAATAATAAACAGTTTTGAACAAAAATATACAATTAAAAAGGGTCAAGTATACAGTGTCTGTTGGATCGATTCGCCTCAGTTCTGGAGAAGCAGCAGCAGGTAGAGACTTCTCTCACCTGCCTCTTGCTATTCTGCTTCTCATCTTGCCCATACCTGCGCCCAACCAAGGGGGTGTTAGCACTTGTCTGCGTCCTGAAAGGCGCCAACAGGGTACTAAGGAGAACCCTGCCCAGGAGCGAGCACTGAGGAGACAGTGAGTCTGTGGCTTCACAAAGGAACGGAAGAGAAGGCTGGAGAGAGCAGCCTAGCAGAAGACAGATTCCGCCACATGTCCATTGGGAGCAGACTTGGAAACAGGCTAAGATAGCAGGGAACCGTGCGTTGGGTGACTGCAGGAGGGGAGACAGAGGGAAGAACAGCCATGCTGCTTCTCCATATTCCCAAAGGGCAGCAGAGCCTGCAGCGCACGAGGAGGTGGTGGGCAGGATTAGAGAGGGACCAAGAAGACTCAGGAGGGAGGCGGTGACCAAACAGAGCTTAGAGAGCGGCCGCTGAGTGCGCTTCCTTAGAGACGTGATGAGGGTGGACACGAGCCCGGGCCCGAGACCGCTAGCCTTGCAGCAGCTCTGCAGTCCGCTCAGTGCCAGGAGAAGGCGGACTGCAGGGTGTGCGGCTTGCGGGTCGCTCGTTCTAGGCCTTGCTCGGAGCCCTTTGTGACTGAAACGACCACCCCGGAAGCCCAGTCCCCGGCAGGGACCTCGCTCCGCCCGGATGTAACAGCTGTCCAGGCTGTGCCAGGAAAGGCCTCCGGAAGGAGAGCGTTCTAATGAGGTTCTTGGGTGTCCTCTGAGGCTTTTAATCTGGGGCTCACTTCTGCTTTTGTTTGTCTCCCCGATCTTTACGCCGGTGAGCTGGTGCTGACTGCACACTGTCAGTCCAAGTTCCCCGAAGAGGCGTCCGGTGGAGCCAGAAGAACCTGTTTCTTTTCCCTCCTGGGAATTTCTAGCGATAGAAAACACAAAAGCGCCTGAAGTCCGGGGTCACGTCCCGCCCAGCTGAGTCTCGGGTGCGGGAGGCGGGGGGTGCTCTAGCCCAGCCCCCCCACCCCGGGACCAGGGCCCGAGCAGGGCGCGCGTGCTCTCCCACTGCAGACAGCTCTGCCCGGGTGTCCCCACAGCCGGGTGCCCGCAGCTGAGCTCCTCAAGCCCCACACAGCCCCGGGCAGGAGGGCTCAGCGGACAGCTGAGAGCCGAGCGCCGCCTGGCCCCCAGCCGTCCTCCTGTCACCGAGACGGGGCCGCTGCTGGGTGCACCCGCTGCCGAGCGTCCTCCCCGGCCTCCTGTGTCCCGGCGCACGCTGGGTCCACGTCGGTGAGGATGACCCGAGTCCCGGGAACCGATTCAATTATCTAATGTGTACTCTGATCAAACCGTAACTGCTACGTACAAGAAAAGCCCGGGAGAACGAGTGCATTCTGGGAAAATGGCCATGGAAGTGTTCAGGGCTAGAAGGAGAGAGCTAGATTCTTTTGGAAATTAAATGCTGTGACGTACCGGTGTCCCGTCACTGCTGGGGAAATGAAGCATTTCTTGCGCTTGCAAGAGGACAGATATTTCTTAGGAATCCTGAGAATTGTCAGCCTGTCAGTCCAGTGACACTTCGACTTCTGTTGTTATTCCTTCTGTTCCTGTTCGGGTTCCGCGTGGGTCCTGCACCCTGGGCTCGGCCCCGCCC
>PVIC010010924.1:0-42454 GCA_004025085.1 Thryonomys swinderianus
CTAATGGCTGGCATATAATACAAGTCCCAAAGTTGAATTTTACCAAAACTTACTGAATAAATTAGTTAATATTGAGTGCTTGCCATGTTAAGTACTATTCACATATTTATGAAGATGAAATAAAATACATTCAAAGAATTTAGCACATTATCTGACAAAAATAACCAAAGTACATAAAATATTACTTTCTACCTAATAGAAGCTACAATGCAATATGTCTTAGTCATCACTGAACCCCAGTTTAGCAGACCAGAGTTAAGCATAGGATTAGAGAACTAAAGTAAATAAAACATTTATTAATTTAATCCTTGACGAAGAAAGGAGTTTTCCTTAAGCCTGATAGTTCCCGCTAGAGAATTTATTAAATTGAAAAATGATCTTTAGAAAACAAAACTTCCTATTCCCTTTTAGTAAGCAGTATTAATAAACCATTGCTGAAAGTAATGGTTTCTGCTTTCATCCTTGATGCACGCTCTAATTTTATTTTATGACAATAAAAGGATGTCTACAGTTAAGTGTTCATTGATGGACCATTGTATGTAACCATACTAAAAAGCATCTTCATGATATCCAGCAGAGGACAGCAGCAAATGGCAACAAATAAATTACTCTCCCACTCCAACTTGGACTATAAATTTATGCTATTACAAAAGAAAGAAGAAGTAGGTGTCAAATCAGTCAAACAAATTAGCCTCTCAGAATCTTAACTTCATATTGTAAAGTGGGGATAAAATACTTGTTTTACTTACTTCACTAAGTAGTAATAAAGGCCAAATTAAAATGAGAGGAAAGTGCTGTCTAAACTGTAATATAACTTCTGAAAGAATAGTATGAAACACCCTGTAACCAACAATGTAGAAAATAAACTTAAGTATTAAAATGCTTAAGACTTAAAAGTAAAAACACATATATGTGGGACTAAGAAACCAAAGGTGTCAGGAAGACTTTCTGAATTAATGTCATTTCTCCTAAATATACCATATGCTCCTGTCAAAGTACTCATCTATGGGCTGGGGATTTAGCTCAGGGGCACCGCTGCCTGCCTTATAAGTACAGGGCTGTGAGTTCAATCCTAGATACCAGAAAAAAAAATACTCAAATGTATTTCACAACTATCTTTAACTTGTTGGTAATGTTTTCAAGAAAGTTTATGTTTTCTAGTTGGTTTTTAAATGCATAAACTCAATAAATGCTTGTTTAGCAAGAAAACTTTTTAAAAAGAAATTAGAGCTCTATTAGAGTACTATTCACAATATACATTATACTAAAATGACAGCAATAAAATAATAGGCCAGATATATTAATGCTAAAATAAAAGGACAACTGATATATACATGAACCTTTCAAAAGATTAACTGTCATTACAAAAATAACAGACTTGAGGAAGAGTTATAAAATGTCAAAAAAAAGAATCTGATGTCATTTTTTACAAAAGCCTAACTGAGAAAAACGTGAGCACACAAATGATTCAAATATACTTTTTAATGGCTTTAATTTCTTAACTACTTCACAGAAAGTTCAGACAAGATTTTAAAGTTATGATACTACATTCAAATTTTAGTCAACTCTCCATATCTTCATGGATCACTATAATGATTTTTTCCTGAATGTATGCTCAATTGAAAAAGACAGCTATGTTTCCAAATTGAGCAATTATTCTCTAATACCCCCTTCCCACATTTTCCAGGCTAAAGTGTCCTACAAGACCTTCTGTCAACAACAGTGCATTTTATGAAGCAGGACATGCTAAGGAATTGAAGGTCCTGTCAATGAAGACATTCAAAAACCTTAAGCAGAGCAATGGCACTCCTACACAAGACAGTTTTGAGTCTCCCATCTGAGATTCTGTAAGCCCACAGGCACGAAATTCTAAGACCACAGATGAAGAGTTACAGTTCTAAAGATTGGAAACTTTTGCTGAACTAGATTTTATCATTCTAATATTCTTGAATCCCGGCTCTCCTTTTCCTCTATATATACAAAGTATGGCTCCATTTCAAAATATGACTTAGATTTGTTCTTCAAGTCTTTTTGTTTAATGGTACTGGGAATTGAATTCAAGGCATGCTGACTTACCTCCTAAGTCTTTTTAAAGTTTATTTTGAGACAGGGTCTCATTAAATTACCCAGGTTGCCCTTGAGCTTGATACATTTCCTGCCTCAGCCTCCTGAGTAGCTGAGATTACACACAGGTGTGCACCACCATGCTTGGCCTTCTACGTCATTCTCTTACTGATACTACACAAACTTTCCCTGTGCAAAGGCCTTCAGCTGCATAAAAATACATTCTTCATTACCAATTACTGTCAGTTTTCTGTCCAAATCAGAAGTGCTTAAGAAATTACAGTCATGATTCCCTGCTGTTCTGGTAAATCCTCAAATCTCTAAGCCATAAATAAACAGAAAACTCCCTGGCCCTGGGTAACCTGAAATAATAAATACTAAGATTCTAAATAATGGAGAATTAAGTATACTTTGTAATAGAAACACACATAATAACCCAAAGTAGGCCAAACATAATTTCTATCTTCAGGACATTCATATCTTTATTCAGATAAGTAAAATATTTATAAACAAACACACATCATAAAAATTAACGAAGCAGTTATAGAATATTTTCTTGAGAAAAACAGAACTGGTCAGAGTATAATGAGTACTCTGGAATACTGCTAAGGCTATCAACCACTTAGTTTACTTACTCATATGTTGATTCCTTTTTCACATGGTACTTAGATTATTCTTAAAACCACAATTATATCCTAATGTACTAAATTCTGATTATTACAATTCAAGGAAAGCAGTTAAACATTACATGGAGATACAATTCACATTTAAAAATGCATTTATCCAAATTCACAGAGCCATAACTTCTAAGTGGGAGGTCATTCTCACCTAGACTCTCTTTTCTTGAACCCATTCATTCTACCTTAAATATTACTGTCCTCTGTTATTCAATAAAATGAATCAAATTAGTATGATCTAAATGCTGACCTCTAGTTCCAAAAATAACCAAATGAATATATGTCTACACATATAGCTAAGAAAGAACAGAACTTAGGTTCAGTGAATGTTGCAAAATATAGCACAACAGTAGGCATCCTAGTTTCTAATAACTCTGCCACTTTCTCAGCCAGACTGACACAGTTTTCCTTCCACTACCCCGTCATCTGACTCTTAGTCATTCCCACACATTTATTGGTTCACTGTTATTATAACAGAACATCTTTTTACTTAGCGACAGTGATCCTAAGGGCAATGCTCCACTCATTTGGTCTCAAATGCTCAAATATTTCAAAGTGCAGCATTTAAGGTTAACAGGGTTATATAAACTAATTATTTGTAAGGTGGTTGGAATTAAGTCTTTATATTCTTTTCTACTTAATGTCAATGAGTAAGATAAGACTCTCCACTTTTCTAAAACTTTTTGTTTTATTGGAGAGATTTTTTTGAAATTACACATATTTATAAGAAGAAATCAGGACAAGAACTTACAAGTTAATAAAATTACATCCAAACAAATGAATTTTGATACTAATGGGAAAACTCACTGTCTTACCACTACTGGAGTTACAGGTAATCCTGCTAATGACTATCTCTCCAGACGGCAAGCATTCAAATAACAACTCCACATATTCTCATACCTCCATTTCTTTGCAAAGATGAAGGTGGAGAATCATTAACTCTAGCTACCATCCTGAGCTACCTTCGCTCCTGCTAAACCTCACTCTTCCCTACACATGAGAAGCATAGATTTTCTAAATCTCCTTTCTTTTTCTTCCTGTCCTCTTTCTTCCACAAACATTTACTGACACCACCAACATACAAACTACTGGTGAGAGAGTTGAAAACAATTCTCTTAAGAGTTCTATAGCTGAATGAAGGTATCAACACATAAGTATGTATAAGGGTAAAGTGAGAGAAAGCAGAAATATAAAGGATGCAGTGAGAACATGGAAGAAGGCCAGAATACAGACACAGAAGTGTTTAACAGTTGACAGCATGAGATTTAGTGAAACAGACTTGTTTGCACTACTTAGCAAATAAAATTCTAGCAAGTAACTCAATGATACCTTAAAAAAATGGAATTAAGATCAACAAGCATGATTCATACACAATACTTAGTGTTAAATACTGAAATGGTAGAAAATGTTCAAGAAATATCATTGTGGAAATAAAAGAACACTCATCAGAAGAGAAAATAGGATGAAATCAGAAAATATGGGTCTCCTTCTAAAAAGGAATTCACTAAAGTGAATCTATAAACTTACAAAGTCAAAACTTTTAGCCAAATGATAAATTACCTAATAAAAAGCACAGATATTATGGGTGAATCTTTAAACACTGCACACACACACACACCCACATGCACACCCAGACGCACCTTATTCAACTGTCAAATATTCAAGTAGAAGGCTAACCCAAGCTTTAACCACAATACCAAGTCTAGCACCAATATTTTTTCAATGAAACCACCAGGAAAGTATTAACCATTTCTAGTTTCACTGGTTTGCTACACTGTTTTGTTTTGTTTTTTTTTTGCTTTTTGAGACAGGGTCTCGCTGCTACACTGTTAATGGAATCATTACTACTTCACTGTCGATCATAACATTACTTGGAGACACTGCAATAATAAACAAAAAAGAAAATTTAAACACTAACAGATACCACAAATACAGTTATATTCCCCTTCTAAACAAATTTTTCAAAGTGCACTAAAAATATTACCTCCATAAGTCTTTGAGAATATTTGAGATCCAGATAAACATACAAGCATATAGTCAGTTCATAACAACATGGGTATCTCGAAACAAGTCACATATCTTTTAATACATTCTAGTAAACAAATCCCCCCGTTAAGACTTAGGGGAGGCCGCATTTTTTTCTATCTCCAATTACTGCTGACCTCAGTCATTACAATAAGCTCTCAACCACTTGCCTTTTTAAACCGTTTCGTCTTACTGCCACTTCAGTTTTTCTTCAGTATCCCACGGAAAGAAAATTATTTTTTAAAAGTGTTTTCTGTAAGTAATATCCTGAGCACTTGCACAGCATGTCTGCTGAAGAATATTAAGGAATGCCCTTTATATTGTGACTGTGAACAAGCCTTACTAGGAATGCAAATTTTGCTCTCAATACTTACACAATAGACTATAGTATCATAAGCACTGTTTATGCCGTATTAGTCATTCTGTTGAAATTTTTATTTAAAAAAATAATAAAAGGCCCACAGTGTGTACAACATATTCAGGATACAAAAGATTTATTGTCAGAATATTTGCAGGATCTTCAAAACAGAAAAACAACCCCACCTAAAGCAAATTAATTTGCAGCTTTTAATTATTTTTAAATGTTATGACAGAATCTTGCATGTTTTAATTAACCTACAGGATAAAAGAGATGACTTAAGTGAGCTTATCATCAAGGCATCTGATTGATAAAAATGAGACTCTATATTATTCAGAAAACAAAGAGACTCTTAGCTTGGAGCCAGCCTTTGAACTGGTACTTGCTGGCTCTTTGGAAAATCCCAAAATATAAACGTATGAATGACCCCAAATCCAGATAAATTTGTATCATTTTACTTCCAAGTCCTTTAGTCACATTTTCCAAACTAAAAATCAGTACATATTACTTGATAATGGCAGCAGCAAGTATGAACAGTTTATATGGAAACTATTTTACTAACATGTTTCTTTTTCCACAGTATTGTTTCCTCAAAGATCTTCTCTAAAATTTAAATAAAACTTGCAAAAGAGAAAGTGTCCTAGTCAAAAAAGTTATGTCCCTGAGAGATGCAAATGAGACCTGGGAAAGGGGAAGGACCATGATTCCCAGCCTCAATCCCACTGGGCACAACAGCCCTCTTACAACCACGTCTCAGAGTATGTTCAAAAATGATGGATTCAAATTCAGATGATAGCTTAATTTAAACCTCATGTGGACTCACAGCTGCCTGCAGAAAGAGTTCTTCAGTTAACTGAGAAAAATGTCATACTAAATTGAAATCTGCTTAGATTATTAGAGCAGAAAGCACAAAACTCTACAACACATACTTCCATCCCAAACTGATATCTAATGACAAAAACACACACAAAAAGATAAACTGTTCAGTAAACATTTTCTGAACAGATATTTTGCCCTGGATAAGTAGAAAAAAATACACAGAATTTGTCTTGATAAAAGAACTCTCATGTAACCTCATTACATGATGTAAAAAAACCCCAAAGACTGAGTATTAATGTCACTATCATTTCAACATACAGTAATAAATTATAACTTCTGCACAAACTTTAGTCACATAAGTGAAGATAGGTTTTCTTTTTCTTTAGTTATGAAGTTAAAACATTTAGTGGGAAAAGTACAGTCAACATTTTTGTCTCTTGCCAGCCCAGGTCTCTTGATAATTTTGAAGACTTTTTCCTGATTTACCAAATGAGTTGAAATTAGAAATCATAAACAATAAAAAGCCATTATTTTTTCTTGCTTTTGTCATTCTCCTGTATATCTGTGGTAAGGATAAGGAAAAGGTCTTTGAAAAAAAATTTTAACTAACACAACAATACTTTATCACAGCTCTTAACAAATGCCAAAGTACTCTTATACTCATTATCTTCCACACCTGCCACCAACACAAGGGCTAAATTGCCCAAATCTGGTTTCTGCTACCTGTGTGACACTGAAGAAGTTAAAGAACCTCTATGTGCCTCATTTCCTCATCTGTTAAGTACGAATAATGATAATTATTGTACCTGGAAGGATTAATACAGGATTAAAGTCCTATAAGTAATACCTCAAAAAATGCCTACATCTCCCATATAGGCAATGGCTCCTCTTAAAAATTTACTATCATTAATCATATTTTGGTCTAGTATTAACCCTGTTAAGACAGGACAGCAGATTGTCATTTTTCTCTTTTTCTTGTAAGACAATCAAGGCTCAAGGAAATCGAGGTATATACTGTACCTCCAAAGATCATAATCACTCTCTTTCCAAGACTTAAACATCAAAAAATGGTAGTCATGCTGAGACTGAGTCTTTTATCCCCAAGGGTGGCATTTCTCTCACATACTTTAAGAGACTCAATCAGACTTCTAAAAGGAAGTATGTAGTGAATAAAAACACTAATTAGACAAGGTAAACCTGCTGTCAGCTAGCTGTCCAAGATCTAACTTCACTTTGAATAGTAAAATGAAATTTCACTATTTCTGGTTATAATTTGTTACATAGAAACAGCATGAAATTCAGAATCAAAATTCAAGTTCCAACTCCATCTTTTATAAGTAGGGACAATGGACAATCATATCATTTCTTGGGGTCTCAGTTACTTATCTGTCAAATTAGGACTTACCTTATTGGGCTGATATGAGAAATAATGGAAATGTGTATATAAAACAGCTTTATTACTATAAAAATATACCAAAGTATACTAGACTTAAAATTATCTACTGAGATTGCACTAATTATATATACTGTATAGGCATTCATTTATTTTTTCAATCATTAACCATTTTCTTCCTCAGAAAATTGCTGTCAAAAATCTTCTAATATATTATTAACTATTTACTGTGTAATTATGTAAGGCTACAGTGTGATTACTCATTGTACTCAAGTGAAAAAGAAATTAGGTAACTTGCATAGTACCTACTTTAATATAACGTAATGAAAGAAGACAAAAGCTGAGCATTAGAAATATAAAAAAAGATTCCAGGTATCATGACTCATACCTGTAATCTCTGCACTCAGGAAGCTGAAGCAGGAAGACTGACACAAGTTTAAGGCCAGGCTGGGCTACACAGTGAGTTCAAGGCCATCTGAACTACATAGTAAGATCTTGTCTCCAAAAAAAAAGACAGAAAAGAAAAAAAAAGCATTCTTTTTTACTTATTTATTGGTACACCAGACTAAGTAACAATTTTTCTTTCTGATATAAAAATTAACAAACATTTTCATTATATCATAAGGAAATTGTGGAGTATACTATTACAGTGATAATCTGTAACACACTGCAGTTGTTTCTAAAACATTTCCCACATATCATCATAGAAACACAGTATCAGTCTGCTTAGAGAGTATCTTAATACACATAAAATATTTAGTCTTTGGCAAGCCGTTTAACTTTAGTATCATAATATAATATCTGAAGGAGTCACACAACATAATAACTTACTTGTTCAGAGTAATTACATTTATGATTCCGAGCCAATGGGTACAAAAAGAAAAATATAATGAAAAGAACACCTATAACTGCAAAGTAGAAGCTTAAGTTTTAGTAATAAATTAGCTATTTAAAAATAATATTTTTAGGCTGACAGTATAACTCAATGTAGAATGCTTGCCAAACATGTACAAGGCCCTAAATTCAATCCCTACCAGTGCAAAACAAATAATATTTTTAGAATAATTTAATTAAATTGTATCCCAAAACACTAAAAAGGGGGCTAACAGCATTTTAAGATTAAACTTTTAGTAATTTAACCATTAGAAAATATTTCCAAAAATTTTATCTATGTTTACTAATATGAAGTTAAAAGTTAGTAGTTATCATATTACACAAAACAATATAAAATACAATACTAAAATTAGTTCAAACTTGTATCATTCAAAAAAACCATAGAAAAGTTCAGTCTCTCAAATATACTATTAATATAAAGTGTAACAATTTAATGTTATAAATTTCATTTCAATTGTTTATGATGTAGAGACTGGTAAAGGACCATAATCTGTAAAAGCAAAAACCACTTAGAATAAGGTACTAAACAGAATCCAAGGCAAAATAGTAAGTTTTAACAGTAAGTCATCCACAGGATAGGATACCAAGCACCTATTTACTACATAATATGAAATTTGTCCCTACTATTCCATTCAAAAAAAGAAATCAAACTCTTCTTTTCAGAAGTATACAACGTAAAAGTCATGGCAGAATTAGTATCATGGGTGTAAAAAATAAAATTTTTTTCATATAACAAAGCTATTCAAGGTATCAAAATCAGATAATATCTGACTTAAAGATGGAGAAACAGTACATGCTTTTCATGCACATAATATGATTTTTAGTCACTTTTACAATGATGGACTGGTTACAATTTTACTTACATATGGTACACAAGGAGATTTTTACAGACATGAAACACAATGAAGGTGTCTGGCTCAACAAAAAATATAACCCAAATTGGTAAAATCTAGAAATGCAGGGTCAGGAGATAATCTCTAGCACTACATACCTCTGTGCCTTTCAAGGAAAACCATCAATCTTTCCTAGCCTTCTAATATTTATTGTACCTTTAAGAAAAGTATTAAAATCTTCTAGGTCTATTCTTTCATCTGCAAATTTTCAGAGCTCAACTAGACCAAAAAGCATTTGTTTCAACGGTTGTCAAAGTTTTAAGTGCAGGTCCTTCAGCCTGATTCCAATGATCCAGAACCTAAACTGCTAAATGTTTATTTCTTAGCACCACAAGTAATGTAAATATACAGGTGGAAACACTAACCGAACAATCTCTTATGCACTTAAGAAAATAAAAAGAACTACTCTCAGGGCCAACTCCTAGGAAATCAGGATCTAGTAGATCCTCTGATGCAGGACCTAGTAAATATTAGACAAACATAGATGGAAAGAAAAGCGGAGATCAGGTGTGGGGCAGTATTTGCTAGTCAAGCTTTCATACTTCAGGACAAGAAACATGCAAAATTAAACTTGGGTAAAATACACAACACTGATTAGCAGCTCAAAAGCAAAGATCTCAATCTCTACAGAAATACAACTTTAAATATAACATGGACCCTTGTTATCCTCTCCTAAGTCAAACTACAAAATACTAAACAGGCAAAGAACATAGAAGCCAAAAAACAGTTTAAAGAAAATTAATTTAATGACTAAAACTCACTGCTTTCTCTGGGTAGAAAAAAACATAGAATTTTAGGAGAGGGATTAAAGTTACTGATTACAAATATGTAAAAATTTCATTGGGTATAATATATGGATTCCATAAATATTGTTTATGAGTTAGTTTCTGTCCACTTTGTTGTATTTTCCCATTCACTTACATTATAATTTTTGAGATGTTTTATCTTCACTTCTGATGGTCTTCAAATGCCAAAGGCTCTTAACACATTAACTGTAAACAAACACAAAGGAACTTAAGAGAATTCAGATATGTATTTAAGGAGCCCTAGTATCAACTATTCTAAGTTACTGTACTGTGTAAAGCCTATGGGAGGCAGGAGATAAAAAGAGGCTTTGTTATTATTTACTTGTTTTGTTATTTACCTGATCTTCAAAATGAAAAATTTTCTTTTAAGTAAAATTGTATTTCTGCCTTTTCTATCTGCAGAATGATGAACACTAGAGAAAATTTTCTCCAACGTAAACTCGCAATTTCTTGCTCTATCATGTATCTTCATTCTTCTCCTTCATAAAAAATGTTAAGAAAAGTCCATATCACTAGCACCAAGTAAACCTGTCTGAGGACCGCCTGCCATCAAACTACAAAACACAGCCCAGGGAACAAGACAGTAGATCTTCAGACAAAGTCAGCTCTTCAAAGCATGCAAGCTTTGAAGTAGAAGAGACCTGGATTCAAACATCAAACTATTCTCTCTCGTCCTCAGTTTTCCTATCTAAAATGAGAAAAGCAATGCTATCTATACAGTTATGAGTATTACATGAGAAAATACATAAAAAGAATTTAGCACCTTAACTAGCACATAAGCCCTCAATAAATGTTATTATTTATATTGTTTATTAGTATTAGTTCTATTGATCTATTACAATCACGTAGAATTTGAAAGCAAACTTATCTCAGGTGTTTCCATTTTTAGTTACTACCTGAGGTTTAATACACTATTTTTAATATTAGTAACAAGGTATGTGGACCATATAAAAATTATTTACTTTTGGAAGTATCGTGACTAACCTCCAGAAAATTAGTATAAAAATATTATTATGATAACTATTCTGGACCAGTTATTTCCCCTTTTTCTGATGCGCAAACTTCTGACAAAACTCTCCTGAACAACAGCTCATTTGCTGCCACACAGTAAAAGCGATTCTGTAGAGCCAGAGGCAGATATATTTGTGACTTGTATCTATTAAGTTCTCTGAGTATGATGAATAAATTGTCCTGTCAATCCAGAAAAGACTTAATTTAACCTTCTCTATCCACTTCCAAATATTAAACACTTTGTGTTCAAAATAACATGCTTAATCTATTAATATTTAATGACCCAAGAATTCATGAAACACTGTTATCTCTGGACTTTCAATAAAATTCTTAGTTCAACAAAATAAAAACAAACATCAAACAAACAACAGAAAAATACCAAAGTAGAACCTAATGCAGTATTCTGGAAGAAAATAAAACACATATACATGATTCAGAAATGGACAACCCAGAGAGATTTAACAGAGTAGGCCGTAAACCTTATTACCACCACTACTTTACCATGCAATTTTTGACCTCTTCACAGGAAATATAAAAATGAAATAACACAGCTGATCATTCTTCATTTCATTTCTATCTGCCTGGCACTTAACTATATTATATGCATCACTTTCATGGCATGATTCTAGATAGGATTATAAAAATCTGGCCCAAGATAATAGTACACAAAGAAGTTAAATCCAAGATTTCAAAGTGTTTCAAAATACAGGTCTCTTTTTTTTGGTTTACCACACTATAACACCTCTCTCCTTCAAAGTAATCTGTAATCATATGTGCAAATTTAAGTGTCTCTGGTATAAATAAAATGTCCTTGTTGACTATAAAGTATCTTTCTTGTTTTCAAATGATTCACTTGCACACAAGCAAAGAAGCTGCTGAGTGTCTCCAAAATTTATTTTCCTCTATCCCTTAGTGACAGAACCTCTAATTTTTAGCCCAGCAGAATGCCTTACAGAGATTTCATGTCCTAGTCTCCCTTCTGGCTCTTCATAACCATTGTACCTTGTAATGGCCAACAGGATGTAAGCCTCAAAACTATATGTGACTGCCAGAAAGTGTCCTTCAAGAGAAGTATTATGTCCTTTTTCCCTTTCCCTTGAAGAAACAATGGCTGGAGTTCCAAGAGCAATCTGGTTTATGAGGTTAGCCTTAATACTCAGATCCTTTTTATCAGATCTGTGCTGACCATTTCTGGATTGGAAAAGAAAAATATATTTTTCTTGTTTTAAAGCAACATTAGTCTGGATCTTCTGTTATACTCAGCTAAATCTGAAACAAAGTTAGAGGCTGAGGGTGTAGCTCAAGGGTAGAGGATTTGACTAGTATGTGTGAGGCCCTAGATTCCATCTCCAGTAGAGAAAAAAAAAAGATACCATAAAATAATAATAAAAGTTAAATCTAAATTTTAAAAGCCAATTATTGACCAAAAACAACTATCAATACTTATTTGGAGTTTTTATGTTAAAAGATACACTGAAAGTTTGTTTTTGTTATACATAAAACATGCTACTTTATCTGCCCTTATTGAGTTTAAATTAAAAAGTATAAAGCCCAAAAGTAATTCATATAAAATAAGAGTCTCTGAAAGAATAAAAAGTATCAGTGGTTACTGCCACAGCTCCCATGTAATACGTGGTCAAAGGAAGAATTATGACCCTTGTTCTTTAATGGTATAGTGACGACAAGACTAGGACAAATACAGATGAGCACAAGTATAGTTCTGTATAATACAACTAAGGACAGGAAACTGAAATTACAGTTTTCACAAAGAGGGAATCTGTCACTTTATTTTAACAATCTGTACCAACCTTTTCTTTTTTAGAGATTCACTTTTAGCCTAACTTCCTGTGAAGAGCAGGCTTTATAATGTCATTCCTTTCCCTGACTCATGAAGAAGTTTTAATAATATTCACTTCAACAAAATCTTCAGATACAAACATGGGAACTGGTTTACATATGCAAAACCATTTTCCTTAAAAGGAAAAAATATTCCACACTAAAATCTGGAGAGTTTCCACTACTCAGCTGCTAAATCACATGCAACCTTTGGCTCTCAGGATTCTGAATACAATAGCATTAACTTGGCAGTTCTCCAAAATAAACTTACTGCTTTCTGGACACCAGTATCTGGGTTATTTCCTTCCTTGGGTACAATGCAGGTTTCACTGATTCAGTAATGGCATCTTAGAATTTCTTAATAACATAAATGCTCATTACTACTAATGTGTTTCATTAAAAATCTATTTTTTTCACTGAATTCTTTATTGGTACATTATATAAGTATAAAACGATCACAGTCAACTTTGGGAAATTTGTACCAGTATACGACACAAGTCAATTCTCATTTTTACCCATATCCCTCCCCATCCTATAATCCCCCCACCCACTCATATATACGCTTTCTTTTCTTTCCTTTTTAAGATCATATTTATTCTTTCCCCTCATTACTTTCACCTACTCCTTTCCCTTTGAATAGTTCCTATTTCACAAAATCTATCATACACTCTAGAACGCATTTACATCTTTAGATTCTCATACCAGAGAAAAGATACGGTTTTTACTTATCTGTGACAATTTATTTCACTTATTAGTGTGTACTAAAGATATGTCCATTTGAGTATAAGTGACTCAAACTTATTCTTTACAGAAGAGTAATTCTCTATTTTATGTGCGTGTGTGCGTGTGTGTGTGTGTGTATGAAAATACATCTTCTTTATCCCGTCTCCAGTTGATGGGCATTTGGGTTGTTTGCAAGATTTAGCTATCACAAATTGAACTGCTATAAACATAGAGTGCATATGACTATTCTAATTCTTTCAGGTATATTCCTAGCAGGGGAATAGCAGGGTTAAATGGGACCTCTAATCCTAGTTTTTTGAGAAATCTCCACACTGATCTCCACAATGGTGCACTGGTCTACATTCCCACCAACAATGGAGAACGGTTCCTTCCTCCTCTCAGGTTACCAGCATTTATTGCTGGTTAATTTCACAATAGCAGCCATTCTTTGTGGAGTGAGTTGAAATCTCAGTGTTGTTTTCATCTGCATCTCTCTAATGACCAGTGATGTTGAGTATTTCTTTACGACTTTATGAACAAAACCTTTACAGCATGAGAACAGAAAGAATCAACAAATGGGAACTTATCCTATTAAAAAGCTTCTGCACAGCCAAAGAAACCACTGGCACCCCTAAAAGACAACCAACAACATGGGAAAAAATCTTTGCTACCTGTTTCTCAGACAAAGGATCACTATCTAGAATATAAATAGCTTAAAGAAATCAGTTCCCCCAAATTTAAAGACCCAATGCAAAAATGAGCATCTGAAATGAACACTTTTCAGAGGAAGAAGTAAATGAAACTGTTTTTAAGAAAAAGCTTTAAACTTGTACTTCTCATTTATATATATTCATGACTGAGAAAGAAAAACTTCAGGAAATTTCCTTTAAAAAATATATACACATAACCACATATGGTAGCATTAGTTTGCTATAATCCCAGCACTCTGGCAGGCTGAGGCAAAAGAATTACAAGTCCAACCTGGCCTGGGGATGTAGTTCATTGTGGATTTCCTAGGTTCAACTCCTAGTCAAAAAAAAAAAAAAAAAAAAAAAAAAAAAAAAAAAAAAAAAAAAAAAAAAAAAAAAAAAAAAAAAAAAAAAAATATATATATATATATATATATATATATATATATATATATACACACACACACACAATAAATCCACACAAGATGACATACTTTTTACAACTTTACATGTTTACAAAAATACTCTCAAATAAGACTTTTGTAATGCCTTTAGCACAAAATGTTCAATTCATGTTGACAGAGTTATGAAGCACCAATAGCAAAGGATCCAAGGCAGTAATAATCCTTAAACTTCAGCATGAATCAAGATTACCTAGAAAGCCTGCTAAAACACAGCTGATCCCCACTCCCAAAACTGTTGATTTGGAGCTGAAGTAGGTGCCAAGAATTTGCATTTTTAATGAAGTCCCAAGGGATGTGGATGCTATTTGCCCAAGGACCATACTTTTTGGGAACTACTGATCTACACTGAGTAAAATTAACAATAGAATCCAATTGGAAAAAATATAGACTCCAACCTCAGCACTGGTATTAATTTGCACACTTTTGATAGTAATTAATCTCTTTCAAAATCCTTTCTGATAAACAATAACTACTCAAAATTTCATGAAATGATGATGGATGTTACAATAATTACAACATGAGGATATACATGAATAAAAGAATTTGCCTTAAACAGAAACATCTAACAAGGTAAATCAGAAGAAAAGGGACCAAAATAATCAAAATAAAAAAATGAAGACAGAATAATCTCAGCATATGATAGATACGACTGGCCACAGAATGAGAAAGTAATTAAAAGAAATCTCAGAATATCAAGAGGCTTCATATAAAATTAACTTCAGCTGAGCATGATAGCACACATATTAGTAATCTCAAATACTTACAAGGCTAAGGCAGGAAGAGTAAAAGTTCAAGGCCAGCCTAGGCAGTTTAGCCAGATCTTGTCACAAAATTAAAAGGGCCAAGGGTGTAATTCAGGGCTAAGTTAAATCTCCAGTTCTACAAGGAAAAAAAAATTATCTTCAGCTTGAACCTAAAGTTGTAATTGTGCAAGCCAAATTCAACAAAGGGAAACTTTTAAATTCTCTGACTGGGAGTATCAATTAAGATTAGCTGTGAACATAACATTCTATCAACAATCCTTTAAGTTCAAAAAAAAAAAAAGAGGAAAAAGAAAATGCTTTATTTACATGCTTACAGAGCACCTATTACTAAGTATCTTACCATTTGAATATGGACAGTAAAAAATAATAAATATACTCATAAGCAGTACATTTCATAATGCATAAAATGAAAAATGGAAAACTAGACTAAGATGGGAAAATATTACCAATATAGTATCAAATTCTGCTATATAACTTGTTACAAGTCTGAGGCCATGTCTACCCTAGCTCTCACGTCTAGCCTACATTCATGTTTCATTTATATTCTACGTTGTCCTGCTTTCATCATGAATCAAAGCAAGACCAACAAAAATGAGCTAACTCATAAGACTATACTGCCAAATCATCAGTTTGCTGAGTCTATCTTTTCAAAACTTCATGACTGCACATGAGTGAAGAATGGAAAAAGGCAAGATGTATAAGAGTGGCTAAATGGTTTCCTGAAGTAGGCCCAGCAGCAGCAAGATTCACCAAACAGTAGCTTTTTAAAGGACAAGATGACATTACTTATAATTGAGTAGAAAACTATGGTGTTGGGCTGGAGGGTTAGCTCAGTGGTTCCGGCGCCTGCCTCACAAGCGCAAGATCCTGAGTTCGATCCCCGGAAACCACATACAATGCTGGGCGTGGAGTCTCACGCCCACCAACAATCAACACAGCATACCACAATGCTGGGCGTGGTGGCTCACGCCTGTAATCCCAGCACTCGGGAGGCAGAGACAAGAGGATTGCTGAGTTCGCAGCGGCTTGCCTGGGCACCATAGTGAGCTCAGGGCCAGCCTGAACTACAAAGCAAGACCCTGTCTCCAAAAAAAAGCAAAAAAAAAAAAAAAAAAGAAAACTATGGTGTATCATACTAAGAATGAAACTTTTCTTTTGTAACCAAACACATCAAACCTAAATGACCTACAAGGCAACATTAAAAGCAACATTAATTCTGAAATGAAAACACACAAACATATCAAATTCAATGCTATGTATTTAGTGGTAACTGCAAATTGCCCAACAGCCTTCCATTCAACTTCAGTAGTGTTCATTTTCAAGAACCAATGGACAATCAAATGGATTCCTATATTATTTTTCAGATTTATGTTCCTTCTATTTCCTAGAAGGGTTTAAGACATTAACATATTAAACAGCATACGTACTATTTCAACTGAGTTCACTGCATAACAGAATTACTGAAAGAAACTAAACATGAATACATTACCAACTTCAGTTACAAATTTCCCATTTTTTGCTAAACTGAAGAGAAAGATACAGTTACACAGTTTCCATTTTCTAGCAGGGAACACTCACAATGGTTTGCATAAAAAATTTGCCTTGTTAACTCAGCAAAATTTATGTCAATCTATTGCATAAGATATTCTGTGATATACTGAACAGCATTACTATTATGCTGCAGAAGATTAAATTCAAGACAACTTTCTAATTGAGCCTCTGAATAAAAATAAAGTATAAAAACAAACTACAATTCAAGGGCAATAGTACTGCAAAAGGCTAGGATGATATAACCTAAAACATTAACATTTTGCTTTACCACAAAAAAATTTTTTTAATCTACATAAAGACTTAACATAGCAACTAGAAACAGCCTAGTGCACTCTGGCAGTCAATGTATTATTAGAATCACCTGCAGTTTACTGTTAGCATAAAGTAAGTTTACATTAAGTTACTAACAAGGGTATATAATAAAGCCTTTATATGTATCAAAATAATGATAGTGCTACATACAGGTATGATGATTAATAAAGTAAAGGTACAAGCCAGGCATGGTGGTGCTCATCTGTGTGCTCTCAGCACTCTGGGAGGATGAGGTAGTGAGTTTAAGCCTACCTGGGCCACTTAGTGAAACCCTGTCTCAAAATTTTAAAAAAATAAATTTAAAAAAAGTGTTGTGGATATAGCTCAGTGTGAGTCCTGAGCTCAATTCCCCACTATCATTTAAAAAAGAAATACATTATTTCTGTACCTTCTAGGAAAAGAAATGAAAGCTGGTATCTCTCATGCAAACTAAGGAGTCATATTTTTGTCCAGAGAGAAGGCTAATCAAAATCTTTCCACTATTCTTATTTCCTCAATTTCACATCAGTAACATTTTTTTTCAAAACTTAAAATATGTAGCTATACTTTAAGTTTGCTGGGATTATCATTTTTTAAGACATGAATGTGTGAAAGTTGAGTACATTAGTTTTTAATCATAAATAATACTTATTTTTTGTATTAAAATATCTAAATCAAGCCAGGTGTGGTACCTCACACCTGTAATCCCAGCAATTGGGAGGAAGAGGCAGGAGGATTGCTGCAAGTTCAAGGGTAGCCTGGGCTACACAGTGCGTTCAGAGTCAGCCTGAACTACATAGCTAAATCCTGTTTCAAAATACTAAAAAAAAAAAAAAAAAAATCTAAATCACAGGTTGTCTATAAAAGTAACTGGCAATAATGCTTTCATTAAAAGCATTATTTCAGGGCCGGAGGGTTAGCTCAGTGGTTCCACAGTGCCTCGCAAGCGCCAAGGACCTGAGTTCGATCCCCTATAACCACATATAATGCTGGGCGTGGAGACACGCCCACCAACAATCAACACCGCATACCACAATGCCGGATGTGGTGGCTCACGGCTGTAATCGCAGCACTCTGGAGGCAGAGATAGGAGGATTGCTGAGTTCGCGGCGGTTTGCCTGGGCACCATAGTGAGCTCAGGGCCAGCCTGAACTACAATGCGAGACCCTGCCTCAAAAAGCAAAAAAAAAAAAAAAAAGCATTATTTCATTAAATATTTATTTCATTAAATATTGTCATTAAGATAAAAACTGGTAGTTTTAGAATTCCGAAAAACTTTATAGATTTTTTTCAACCAACTCCTATTTTTAAAGATGAGAACTGTAGGTTAGAAAAGTTAAATGTCATTGACCAAATAGCTAGCTTACTTTAACATGAAAGCCCCGATTTCCTTCCCTTCCAGTACTTTGTTCTTTCTAATACTGAATATGATGCTGTCTCCTGTGGTTCAGGGTAACTTCTCTCTCTTGCATCAGAGTATTAGCTGCCTGATCTGTTCTTTTTGTATTCTACTCTGAGCCACAGTTGTCATCTGAAACTCTCCAGAATTTTCCAACTTGTTTGGTGAAAGAATTTTACAGCTGTGCATATTAATTTTAACTTTCTAAATTACATAGTAATAAATACCTGGAATAGATGTACAATATACACAATCAAATGCAAAGAAAAGAGTCTGTCATGTATAATTCAATGTGCAAATTCAGAAGACTGGGCTCCTACAACTTGAGCTATCTATGTTAAACACTGGGAAATATGACGATGATTAGGATGTGGTCCTTGCCCTCAAAGAGCAAACAAATTAGTAAAGACGACAACTAAGTCAACAATTAAGAGTGTGCTTAAGGACTCTGAAAAAAGTAATGAACAAGAAGTGATGCCTGCATTTAAGTAAAGAATCTAATTTAAAATGATGAGATAAAGAAAAGATCAAAAATGGCTCATCAACATACTAAACACCTTCAGGAGAAATATTTAACAGAACACAAAATCATTTCAAAGACAGGAACTATTTCAAGAAAAAACGAAGATTATATCCTCTCACACAGCAATTTAGTAACTAATAACTAATAATATTAGTGGGAAATAATGTTTTTCATTGTAGCTGTATAACAAATTTTTATTTCTTAAAAACGTTTAATGACTATTTGAAAACTAGAGAAAAACTTTTCACCCAAAACATAATCACAACAGCTCTCTGCAAAGGTGTACAAATTAAAGTCTTCCCCGTCTGGTTCAAGAGAAATGGCAACGTGGATAACTGGCAGCCCAAGAAGTAAGCCCACTAGTACTCATTTGCTTTTTTAAAGCAATCAGAAGGATAAAGACTATTCAGACGCCCCATACTGCCTTTCAACTGGAAGATTTAGAACAGCAGCGCAAAGGGGAAACTTATATTTACATTTTAGGCAAAACTGGGGGATGGGAGAAAAATCAAAGTGTAGAGGAAAGCCTGAAAGAGATAAGTGATGAGACGAAAACGAAAGGGTTGCACAAGTAACTCAAAATTAAAGATTTAAGAAATGACGGAGAAAGACTGAAGGATTTTTTTTTTTTTTGAAATACGGGTAAAGACAGGAAATGAAATTAAAAGGAGGGGGGAGGGCTGTTCAATGTTTAAAAAGATTTGCGAGGAAATCAAAGAGAAAATAATGCACTGGAGCTCTTCGACCTGGGAGAAAGGAGGGTGAACAAGAAAGGTAGAGGAGCCGATAAAGAAAAAGCAGAGAGTTTAACCACTTTGTCCTCACCCTCTATGCCCCAGAGAGGGAGAAGTGATTTCCAAATCCCAGAGAAGGAACTCCGACGCAGCCCGCAGGAACCAGAAGCCGCGAGTTGGGGCCCCTCCAGCGGGTCCCCGGCCTTCTCCATCCCCCGCGGACGCTGGGCGGGGCCCGGGCGCCCTGGTTACCTGGACAGGGAGTCCACGCTGGGCGGCCGAGCCACTGCGGGCTGGGAGCCTAGACTCTCGCAGCTCGAGCTCTTCTCCATGACGCGGCAGGGACAGCCGGACAAAAAGGCTGAAGCGACGCTCTCGGCTACCGAGCAGGAGGCCCGACGAAGGAGTGCAAAGCGCGCCAGGCAGGGCCCGCCGTCAGGCCGGCGCCGGCCTAGGAGGGAGACCGGAAGCGGCCATGTTCGCCCACACTGCACCGCGCTGGGGGCTGCCCGCGGCACAAGACCCCGCGGCGACCCTCACGCGGCGCGGCGCGCAGGCTCCGTGCGTCCGCTCTTCCCCGCCTGGCGTGGGGACTCCGGGCTGGGAGGGCTGGGCTGGGGTTGGCGGAAGAGAGGCTTCGGTGTGAGGAGGGGGACGTGGACCCGGGAAGGAGGAGAAACTCTAGAAATAATGAGAACTACAATTTCGAGAGATGAAAGAGACTAAAGGATCTAAAGGCGAGGAGATGGTTGACACAGGAATGTAGAGTCACGGAAAATGATTCTCTAGGCGATGTAAAGAGAGGAACCAGGGTGGGAAGAAGAGGCCAAGGAGCACGGAAGGGAAAGGTGAGCAGAGGGGTAACTTAAAGGATGAGAAGAACAGAAATGAAATGCTGTAAAGTTCATTAGATAAGGGACTGAAAATGACTGCAGGGTGTAGGGTGGATTATGTGAAGGCCAGTACTGTAGAACCTTGCAAACATGGCTGAAATTCTAGCTCTGTCAGTTACCTGCATTATAAACCGGGCACTACACGTGGTCTTCCTTATCTTTATAAAAGGATAAAGATTAACCTCACAGATTCGATGAGTTGGTCAAACATGCCAAAAACAGTTATTGGTCATAGTCAGCACAAAAATATTAGCCATGAGTGTTACTCTGTACCCCTGAAGGCTTGAAAGGATGGAATGGACAGTAAAACCAATTCAATTTTATGGTAACTGTTTTGAAGGGAAGATTTAGGAAGGTTGCAAAATAATAAGTGGTTAGTAGAGAAAGGGTAATAGGAAGAATATGCCACAGGTAGGAAAAAAATAATAATAATGCTAAAAATTCTACTTCCGTTCCACGTTTGGCCAGAGTTGTAGAAAGGATACTGGGAAAGAAGCTGAAGTTTTCAGGCCTACCTTGATTTGAATTTTATGGGGTTGTATGACTTGAAAATGTCCAGAGAAAAGACATGCTGGCATTAATTCATTGTCAGCAATAAGAAAGATGAAAAATGAACGGGGAACTGAAAAAAGAGGCACATATACACTACTACTAAATGTAGTTGTTTTGTATAGAGGACAAACTTTTAGCGATCCACTGCCCTTTAAAATTCCTTACAAAGCAGGACGGGTGTGTAGAGAAAACTGTGAGAATAGGAACTGGGTAAAGGGGAAATGTTTCTGGTAGTAATTTTCTGTTACAGAGCACACAGGAAGGATACAGACAGGAATTTTTCTGATTGAAACAATCTATTTGTGTATAGTGTAAAATTGCACAGATTACTTTTGCCAAAAAAAAAAAATCAGTCCTTAAAAACTTTCTTGCTAGGGCTGGGGATTTAACTCAGTGGTTCCTGTGTCTGCCTTGCAAATACAGTGTCCCAGTTTGATCCCCAGTAACCACACACGACAGTGCCAGGCATGGTGGCTCATGCCTGTAATCCCGGCACTCAGGAGGCAGAAAGAGGAAGATTGCTGTGAGTTCCAGCCTAGCCTGGGCTTTCTAGTGAGCTCAGGGCCAGCCTGAACTACAAACAAGATCCTGTCTAAAAAAACCTTTCTTGCCAGGCGTGGTGGCTCATGCCTGTAATCCCAGCACTCGGGAGGCAGAGACAGGATTGCTGAGTTCAAAGCTTGCCTGGGCTACATAGTGAGCTCAGGGCCAGCCTGAACTACAAAGCGAGACCCTGTCTCAAAAAAAAAAGAAAGAAGAAAACTTTCTTGCTAGGATAAATAAACTAACTGTTAATTTGTACTGTACAATTGATTTCTTTAAAAAAACTGTAAATGCTCGGTGTAGTGGCTCACAACTGTAATCCCCAGCACACGGGAGGCAGAGGCAGGAGGATTGCTGAGTTTGAGGCTTGCCTGGGCTACATAGTGAGCTCGGCCTAAACTACAAAGCAAGATCCAATCTCAAAAAACAAACAAAACAAAAAAAAAACCCAGTGAGAAATATTTTGAGAAATAAAAACTAGAGCTTACTGAAGGGTGAAGAATAGCAATCCATCTAAAAGCTAAAGAAAAACATTTTAAGTGTTTCTGGTTTTCTTAAATGCACATTACCAGTGCTAGATCATTTTCCAGGCACTTCTGCAAGAAAGTGCTATCCAGAATGAAGAAATAGTAGGCAACCACCATGGAGCTATTTCCAGCTGGAGTAAGAGAACCAGTACAAATAGGTGTAGGAAGACTGGCCAGATCTTGAACATTTCCATCACTTCAGCTTATCCTATAAATCTAAGAGGGCTAGTTGATTATGACTGAGGGGAACAGCTCTCACAAAACAACTGTTAATTAGGCTGAAGCACAAGGAAATTCTTTGAGGGTCAGTTATAAAAAAGGACCAATTACAGAAATGATATAAAACAGTATATAAAGAATTTAGAAGATAGGTTAAATGGCAGAATGGATTCAGTCAAAGAATAATTAGTGAGCTTGACACTCAAGTAGAGCTTGTAAAACACCAGAAAAAGATGGAAAAAAGAACACAAAAGAAAAATTAAGAGATACAGAAAGTGGGAGGAAAAAGTGTCAACACCAAAATAATAGATTCAGTATGGAGGTGGAAGAAATATTTAAATAATAATTACCTGGGCAAGGAATTTAGCTCAAGTGGTACTGCACCTACCTTGGAAGTGTTCAATCCCCAGTACAGCAAAAAATAAATACATAGTAATAATTACGTAAGATTTTCCTAGAAGAAAGATGAAAGGCTACAAATTCAAAGTGCTCGGAGTTTCAGATGTGTGTATAAATTCTGTGCCCCCACATATTATAAAAAAGAAAAAATCCTAAAAGTTTCTAAAATCAAAAGCAAAAAAAATGAAGGAAAAATCTGATCTCAACAATAACACTGTGAGAATATAATAGGGTTCAAGCACAGCAAAGGAAACTACCAACAGAATGAAAAGACAACCTATAAAATGTGAAAAATGTTTTGCCAGCTACTCTGCAGATAAAGGACTAGTCTAGAATGTACAAAGAACTCAAAAAAATTAGATTCTTCAAATTTAAAGACCCAATTAAGGATAATCATTTGAAATGAATATGTATTTCTTAGATGGAGGAATGCAAATAGCCAATATGTGAAAAAGTGTTCAACATCACTGGCCATTTGAGTAATGCAAATTAAAACAACACTAAGATTCCATCTTCTTCCACAAAGGATGGCTACTATCAAGAAATTAAACAATGACAAATGATAGTGAGGCTGTGGAGAGAAAAAACACTTCTCCATGTTGGTGGGACTATAAAGTGATACAACCACTATGAAAATCAGTATAGAGAGTCCTTAAAAAAACTAAAAATAGAAATTCCATTTGACCCAGTATTCCCATTCTAGGAATCTTCCCCAAAGAGCTAAAGACATCATACCATGTTAGTGTGTGCATATTCATGTTTATATTGCACAATTAGATGGATAAAGAAATGTGGCATTTATGCACAATGGAGTACTACTCTACCATTAAAAAGTTAAACTTGTGTCCAAAAAAAAAAAAAATGGATGCATCTTGAAACCACAAAGTTAAATGAAGGAAATAAGACACAAACTTAAATATTGCATGATTTTTCATATATATATATATATAATTACAAACTGTGAAATAAAAAGTAGGAAAAAGATTACAAAGAGAATAGATATTGTAATCCACTGTGGGCAATGTATCCACAAGTTTACTTTGACAATGAAATTGTCTTACATATTTTATGTGTTCTTTGGCTTATATTATTCTTCTTTTCAATCTGTATTTGATAATTAACATTATGTGGTCTTATTAGGTAAATAAATGAATCATGCTAGAAAAATAAAAAGGGGTGGGAGGAAGGAATGAAAAAGAAATGTGTTACATACAGGTACCAACTCCCTATATGAATGTAATCATTATATAGTGCAAACATTAACTAATAAAAATAAAGGAAGAAAAAGAAAAATGCAAACAAAAGAGAAGATGATGGGTTCAGGGGATACTACCATAGATTATGGCTTATGAACTCAGTGACTTTGATAAAACTGCAGAAACAGGAAACTCATTCTTGCATTCCTCTTCTCCAGAATAGATCATAAAAACCTAGGAAAGATTTTCTGATCTTCCCCCGAAGAAAATCATAAAACCTTCATGTGAGAGGCATCATCTTCATACTGAGAGGTAGGCCTTCATTTTTTCCCTCACACCTGGAGATAACAGCTCACGAGAAGAATCTGGACAAATAAGCCTTGCTAAATTTACCTTAGTATATTACCTGTACATTATACCTTTTTGTGTCCTAGGATATCACTTCTCCACAACTATGCAAACCTAGAATAAAGCCTCGAATAAAAATACACACTAATTTCTTTGTGTTTTTATTCATTTATGAAGGCTCCTATATCACAAAAAAATCAAATTTGTTTGCTTTTCTCTTTGTTAATCTGTCTCTTGTTACAGGGACCTCAGCTCTGAACTTACAAAGGATAAAGAAGGCATTTTTCTCCCTGTACAAAGGTAAATAGAGAAAAACTTTGCAAAGTATAAGATGAAAAGCTCTAGCCTATAATTTTATATTTAGTTATCACTTAAAAGTAAGAGAAAATTGCCGGGCATGGTGGTTCATGCCTATAATCCCAGCACTCGGGAGGCAGAGGCAGGAGGATTGCTGAGTTCAAGGACTGCCTGGGCTACATAGTGAGCTCAGAGCCAGCCTGAACTACAAAGCAAGACCCTGTCTAAAAAAAAAAAAAAAAAAAAAAAAAAAAAAAAAAAAAAAAAAAAAAAAAAAAAAAAAAAAAAAAAAAAAAAAAAAAAAAAAAAAAAAAGTAAGAGAAAATAAATATATTTCCAGACACCCAAGATTTCAAAACTTTTTTCCATTTAAAACTGAGAAACTATCCTGACATACTCTGGCAAGAAAATTAAATGTAGGAGTTCTCTAATAGTTATATGAATTGGAAGTGAGGATAAAACAGCTAAGGTAAGAGTATGCAAAAGAATGTATCTTGTTCATGGATAAGATTTCAAAACTTTTTTCCATTTAAAACTGAGAAACTATTCTGAAATACTCTGGCAAGAAAATTAAATGTAGGCGTTCCCTAATAGTTATATGAATTGGAAGTGAGGATAAAACAGCTAAGGTTAGAGTATGCAAAAGAATGTATCTTGTTCATGGATATGCATAAGCTTAGGAAATTAAGAGAACTAATGTAACAGCAGCTTTTACTACATTATGCTTCAATAACATTTTCAAAATCTGGTTATTCAATAATATTTTATTCCTTGCTATAATCACTTGACTACTTCAGATAGGCTATGGCTCTTTTCCAAGTATCTTCTTCCTTCTAGGACTCTAATTGAAGTTGTAGTTCCTGACTGGAAGGCTCATTTTTTTCTTTTTAATGAAAGAATGAAAAATCTATAGCTTTTAAAACTTCTACTTGGATCAGGTATATATATATATATATATATATATATATATATATATATATATATATATATATATATATCACTTTACTCATATCCTGTTGGCCAGGCAAAGTAGGTTGAGAAACATGCTTCTCTCACAGGATGGGACTTTGTAAGAATTGTTTGACTTAGCAGCAGATAATATGACCCAGCCAATGGAAAGAAATAAAAATATATATACGTGAACAGCATTTTAAATCAAAAAGAAAAGAGCAATACTGAACAAAAATTTATGTCAACTGATAAAAATACCAACACTTTGGGTTAAAAATACGTTAAAGAAATCAGTTTATAAGAAAAAATCATTTAATCTAACAACTGTCACTTTTATTTTGAGTACATTAATTTGTCTGTGATAAGTTTTTAAACCACGTAGCTTAGACATATTGGCTTCCTTCTTTGACTCATTAAAATTGCTTTATTGCTTGATATATTGCATGAAGTATTGGAAAGTAGATAAAAGATTTCTGGTGCTTTGGGAAGGATGAATTTATCCTGGAAGAGATTAGATCTTGATATATGGTTATTGAATCTCTTGGAAAATGTTGTATGAACTGCCAAGCTTTTCTACCTGTTTTTAGTATCCAATGTGGGGTACCTAATGTATATTACATTTATGTGGTATGAGTTGCATAGGGTTTCAAGGCCATCTGCTGCATTTTTTCAACAATTCATAATAATTAATGAGTATCTGAGACAGTCACCTTTCCTTGACCTTAGACAAAGTTTATGTTTCAGGATAAGAACTAATTTTAAAAAACCCACATCTTCGCTTAAAGTTGCAATCACTTGAAACATTTATAATTGAAGATAAAACTTAGTCACAATGACATAAAGCTTCTATTTGCTTTTTTTTTTTTTTTTTTTTTTTTTGCTTTTTGAGACAGGGTCTCGCTTTTTTTTAGTTCAGGCTGGCCCTGAGCTCACTATGGTGCCCAGGCAAGCTGCCGCAAACTCAGCAATCCTCCTGTCCCTGCCTCCCGAGTGCTGGGATTACAGGCGTGAGCCACCACGTCCAGCACATCCAGCATTGTGGTATGCGGTGTTGATTGTTGGTGGGCGTGTCTCCACGCCCAGCATTATATGTGGTTACCGGGGATTGAACTCAGGATCTTGCTCTTGCGAGGCAGGCGCCGGAACCGCTGAGCTAACCCTCCGGCCCTCTATTTGCTTCTTTCTTGGCATAGCCAAATGATTTTGACATCCTTTTACGGACATGTTTTCTATCCTAATATTAATGCTCTCACACCTCTTTCAAATCTTTGTTTGAATCTTTGCTTTAGGTCTACGTAACAACTAGAAAGGCCTTGACACAAAGTAGACATTCAATAAGTGTATTTGGATGACTGAATATATCTCATAGATGTTTTAGCAATTCTTAATCTAATTTGGCATTTCATATAGCAGTACCACCTAATCACAGGGAAAATGGTATAACATAAACCATGTTTGATTGAGTTATGACTTCTTGAAGAATATGTTCTCTTGGAAGAATATGTTCCTATATTCTTCCCTCTAAGCTTAGCTCTGAAATACATGTTCTTTATTGCTCATTTTTTGGTAACTTCTCTGTTAGTCTTTTCACACTGTTCACAACGATTTTAATATCCAAGTAGTTCTACATATAACATTTGTATAATAGTACAAAGATAAAAAACTAGCAACATTCTTCTTTCAGAAGAAAAAATGTTTTTATAACATTAAATTACACAAAAAAAAAATTTCTCAGAGAAATTTTGTATGAAAAATATAGCCGGGTATAGAGACTCCCACCTCAAATCCTGGGTACATGGAATGCTGAAGCAGAGGGGTCAAAAGTTTGAGCCTAGCCCAACCACTGTGATGAGACCACCTCCCAAGATAAAATATAAAAAGGTCTGAGCAGGTAGCACAGTGGTTACATGCTTGCTAAGCATGCATGAGGCCCTGGTTTCAGTCCTCAAAGAGGAAAAAAAGATATATAGAAGATATAAAAGAAAATTCTCAGGACCATTTTTGTTACAGTTGCAGTATCTTATTTTTCACGATTTTTTTTTTTTTTGTACCAGGGATCAAACTTGGGGCCCTTGTGCATTCAAGGCTGGCACGGTACCACTTGAGCTAAGTCCCCAGCCCATTTAAAATAATTTTAAAAGTAAAAATGCAACACAATCAGGAATATGTACCAGGTCTTTTGGTCATACAGGGGACTACAATATTGGTCATGCTCAGGCTCTAAGCAGTGCATGCTATGGAACATTAACCCCACACATGGCTTGTTTTGAGAAGCAAATCAAGCCAAAGTCTCATGCCAAGGTCATAGTAACTCACATCCACATTCCATTCCCACAATTAAAACCTTCTTACTAGAATGACAATGTTCTAATTACAGTCATATATTTTGTCTATTTTGTTCCTAATTCGAGAATGCTTTTGTCTTGTCCTTTATGAGTCTTTCTTTCCATAGAAACTGCACAATTGTGCATCCTCTCACATACTCCTACCCTTGCACGTAGTTTACCTTTACCCCAATTGACTGCTAATAAAAATGAGTGGCTTGGACTGGCCAGCACTTTTGCTGGTTTCACTGGCATTGGTTGGTCTGACCCCTGCTTTCTATCTCTCTTAGGTATAACTTTTTCAGGCCTGCATCATACACAGGGCAGGAGACTGAAGCCTACTCCAGAGGTTTCCTGTAAAGTGTTGGAAGTTCCCAGTAGGTAGCATTGAATAGGAACAATTAGCTTTATTTGGTGATCTAGGATAGAACACCTGTAGGAGATGATATATTAGTTTAAGATAAGTAACTGGTTGAATGAAGAAAGAAGGACTGCATTATAACTAGAATAAATAGTACAGATTTAGCTCAGTGGTTCCAGCACCTGCCTAGCAAATGCAAGGTGAGGAAGATATGTCAGCCTTAAGCAAATGTATGTTTTCCTGGATAATCATCTATATTCCAGATGTCTTGATGACTACTATAATGGCTGTGATGGGCAGCAGAGAAGTTAAAAATTGGAGCACATAAACATATAAAGATGAATTATTATATAGACTCTTTTAACATTACTTTGAATCCAAGTGAATTATATACATATTTGAACCCAGTGAATCAAATGGATATTTGGACATATAAAAGAGAAATAGCAAATTAGTCAACTTTCTTGTTGCTGGAACATTTTACTAGACACCCAAAACTGAAAAGAGGTTGCCAGAAAAGGCACACTGTGTCATGTATCCTATTCGCTATATCTACTGTAAGAGCTGATCCTGTTAAAAAGTTTGGGGTTTGCCTGGGCTGACAAAGAGCAATAACAACCACTCTGGCTCTCTGGTCACAATCATCCACCAATTACAAGTTGATTCTACATTTCACTTCCCCTTGTTAGAGGCAAGAACCAACAACATGGAGAAGACTAATCTAAGATTAACCAGAAGTAGTTAAAATCAGAATACAGTACAAATGGCATAAAATACTTTATTGAAATAATATCAGAAACTTTCCATAGATAGGAAAATAATTTAACATATAGATGTGACACATATAGAATCTCAAATAGTTATGATCAGAAAATAACCTTTAAATAACATGTCATAGTCAAGGTCACAGAAGTCCAAAACAAGAACAGAATCTTAGAGGTGTTATAGAAAAGAAATGAATCATTTAGAAAGGTGAACCCATTAGAACTATAGCATATTCCTCAACACAGACCTTGAAAACCTGGAGACCTTGGAGTGAAGTATTTCAGGCACTGAAAGAAAAAAACTAATCCAGACTAATATATCCTTCAAAACTACCTTTGAAAATCGATGAAAGAAGTTATTTCCATGATAAAGAGTGCCTAAAAGATTCATTCAGAGCACCAAACCATTACTAATGAAAAAAAAACGAAATGAGTTAAGTTGGTCATGATTAAGAAGGTTTCATCCCAGGGATGCACAGATGGTTCAACATATGCAAATCAATAAATGTAATACATGATATACACATGTTCTGTAAACAGAATGAAAAACAAAATCACATCATTATCTCAATAGAAAAAGTCTCTGACAAAATGCAACATCCATCCATGACCTTGAAGAAAATAGGTATAGAAAGGCCTGAACTGAATTTGATAATACGTATTTAAGACAAACATTACCAAGATCAGATCAGACCCTTAGCTACATTTTGGGAGGAATGACAAGGAATAAAAAGAGAGAGGCAATTTTCAAGATATAAAGGCACAAACCAAAAGAGAATGGGTCTCTAGAAGACAGGCTTGAATAAAACTGTGGTTAGCCTCCTTTCATTAGCTAGTGAGAAGCACAAGGGAAGGCATAGCATACATTTCATGGAACAGCAACCACAGAGAGTAGTGAATGAGGAATAAATTAATGAGGAACCAGATTTTCTGTACATGTAAATGCCTGTATATTGACAACTGTTCTCAGCAGGTGCTGTTTTGCCTCAGGAGTACCTGGCTATACCCAAAGGCTCCAGGAATTAATATTCAAATTCAGCACTGTAACACGACTTAAAATTAACACAACAAAATCAGTAGCATTTCTGAAGCTCATAATAAAATCACTGAGAAAGAGATTAGGAAAAATACATTTTTCATATTAGGATTAAGAAAAATCAGGAATTAACCTAACCAAGGAAGTAAAGAACTTCTACAATTAAAACTACAGAACTCTGAGAAAAGGAGATCAAAGAAGACATCAGAAAATTGAAAGGCATCCCTTCTTCTTGGATAGGCAGAATGATTATAGATATACACAAAGTATAATTTACTAACTTTTTGATATAGGGGGAATAGACGTATCTCCCAAACTTACTGGATGTAAAATATATCGTTTGTTTTCCCTGAAGTCAAAGAATGAATTCTAAGGAATAATGGAGGTTAAGGGTATGAAATTTGTTAAGGAGTAGGAGTGGGGAGGATGAAAGGGGATTAAGAATGGCTCCTGAAGGATAGGAGGGGTCCTGACTGTGTTGACCAGGAATTACCTGTGACTTCTTAAAGGAAGTTTTATAGAGTGAAATCACAAGGAGTGGGTGCACTGTGGGTATAATCAACCAATAAGATTATAAGTATAATTCCTTAGGTGATATTGAAACAGTAGTAAAAAGGGTATATAGATGACACTGTTAGCCTTGATTGATAATCTGTAGTCTTAGTTTTAATACTTTTTAGTCTTAGTAGTTTTAAAGGTTTTAGTCTTAGTGGGTCGAAGAGGTTGGTTCAACCCCAGTGAGGTTATTGTCTGTCTATATGGGAAAGCCTAATAGGATGGTGCTTGCAATCTCAAATTTGTCTTCATTCCTTAGGGAAGTAAGCAAATCTTCCCATTGTGACTTTGCTTTTCTTCAGGTGCACCTCCTGCCATACTTTGTGCTCTCATCCTCTGCATTGATTTCAAGGGCCAAACTCTTGCCTGACTGCCTGTGATATTTCTGCCTAACTTAGGTGTCTACATTACATTCAGTGACTCCCAAGCCCATCAAATTGATAAAATAAGTTTATCCCCCAGAATAGAAAAAGAGTATTTAAAAAATCTAAGTTTATGTTTACTATGTCTTCTTAATTAAAAGAAACCACAACCTGTGCCTTAATTTAAACTGGAGGTTTAGAAAGAGGGAAGATGGCCATTTTAAAGGCAATAGCAATGGGTATGCCTTTGTATTGGTTCTAGAGAAAAGCTGATACTTTGTGATAGGGCAAAAGTGATATCTGATATGGGAGGATTAATAAAAAAATATAGCAGAACTAAAACCCAGTGTTAAGGGGGGTGTGAAGCAAAGCAGAACATTCTTAATAAAATAGGCATAGGAAGGTCTTATCTCAATCTGATAAAAGCCACTTATAAATCAATAAGTAATATCATATTACATAAGGAAAAGTTGAAAATATGTTCACTATCACCATTCATGCTCAATATAGTATTTCAAATACTAGCTAAATGAATCAGGCAAGAAAAGGAAAATACAAAGGATATATATAGAGGAAAGAAAACAGGCAAACTATTCTATTTTTCAGATGACATGGTGCTGTACATAGAAGACCCTCCAGATCCACCAAAATACTCCTAGAATTAATTAACAAATTAAAAACATGGCAAGATACAGTAAGAGTAGAGTTCCTGTACATTAATTATGAAGTGACTGAGGAAGAAATTAAGAAAATAATACAATTTAAAATAGCATCAAGAAAAATTTAATATTTAAGAACTAGCATAACTAAGGAAATGAAAGACCTTTACAAGGCATGCTATAGTATTCTTTTTTTTTTTTTGAGACAGGGTCTCGCTTTGTAGTTCAGGTTGGCCCTGAGCTCACTGTGTAGCCCAGGCAAGCCTCAAACTCAGCAATCCTCCTGTCTCTGCCTCCCGAGTGCTGTGATTACAGGCGTGAGCCACCACACCCAGCAATAGTATTCTTTTTTTTTAATTGAATTCTTTATTGGTACAATTTATATACATCTCACAATCACATATAACGTTGGGGAATATGTACCAGTATATGACACAAGTTAATTCTCATTTTTACCCATAACCCTACACACCCACACCTCCCCACCCCCATATACATGCTCTTTTATTTTCTTTCCGAATCATATTTATTCCTTCCTCTCATTACATTCCCACACCAAATTTCCTATGGAAATTTCCCATTCTGCAAAAACTGTCATACTTTCTAGAGCTCATTTGCATCTATAGGTGTTCATATCGAAGAGAAGATCCGGTATTTGCCTATCTGTGATCTATTTATTTCACTTATTAGTGTATCCTCCAGGTGTCTCCATTGCTATAGTATTCTTAAAAAGGAGATTGAAGAGACATCAGAAAATGAAAATGCATCACCTATTCTTGGATAGGCAAAACTAACATGCAGATTTAACACAATCTCAGTCAAAATACCAACAATTTTCTTCACAGAACTAGAGAAAATAATCCTGAAATACCTACGGAATGAGGAGAGACTCAAACTACCAAAAGCACATTAACAAGTACAAAACAGTGCACATCACAATCTCAGATCTGAAGTTACGTTGCGAGGCTGTAATGATAAAACATGGTCCTATCACAGAAACAGACACAAGAATCAGTGGAACAGAATAGAGGATGATGGAACAACCCCAAGCACTCTCATCTGTTTTATATTTTATATAGAGGTCAAAAACATGGAAGAAAGATAACCTAATTAACAAATGATGCTGGGAAAATTGCCTATATACATGAGGAAGATTGAAGTTAGGCTTATATCTTTCACTATATACTAAACTAGAATTAAAAATGATCAAAAAGTCTAAATGTTAACAAAAAAACACCCAATCTGCTGGAAGATAAAATAGGTAAAACTTATCATAGGCACAGGGAAGGGCTTTCTGTACACAGTCCTAGTTGTCCAATAACTAGTATTGAGAGTGAACAAATGGTATCATATCAAATTAAAAAGCTTCTGTACAGTAAAGGAAACAAAAAAGTGAAGAGACAACCTACAGAATGGAATTTTTTATCAGCTACAGTTTGTATAGAGGACTATCATCTTGAATATATAAAGACCTCAAAAATATTAGACCCTTCATATCAAAAGACCTGAATATACCCATGTTTATGGCAGCACCATTTATAATAGTTAATTCTTGGAACTATCCCATCATCGGATGAACGGATAAAGACGATGTGGGTTCTTTTTTTTAATACAGTGGAATACTACTCAGGCATAAAAAGATAAACTTGAGGCATTTATAGCTAAATAGATACATCTTGGAATCGTACCCTTAAGTGAAATTAATTGGACCCACATGTATAAATACCACATTATTTCTCTGGTGTGAGTTAAATTCAGCAGTCCAAATCTTTATTTATCTTTTGAGATGAGTTTTTCTTTATGTCAAATAAAGAACTCATACACTTCACCACACAAGTGCAAAGAACTTCTTTAAGAAATAAAAACTACCATAAAACAAGTCAGTATTTCATGCCTTAACTGAGACATCTGTGGACACAATTGACATTCAAAATACTCCACTATAATTATTTTATAAGCCTTTGGATTCACATTAAGTTTCAAATCCTATGATTATTGTATTTAAAAGAAGTGAAACTTCTTTTTCAAATATTATCCACTACCTTTGAAATGCTAATTGAGTCTTTGAATTAGTTTTGGAAAAAAAATCTTAAATAATCCCCATTATCACAAGCACATAGCACTCAAATCATTTTACAGTTGCTGCTCACTTTGTGTGATTTAAAGTTTTAAAGATATAATGTAATACAAATAGATCTTAATAAAGTATAAAACCAAAATTTTTACTTTTGAAAGAATAAAAAACAATATTTCATTAGAAAATAATTAGAGAAAAACAAGTTATTACACTGTGAACCATAATCTTAAAAGAATGTTAGACTGTTACTCAGAGTGCTAGTCATAGACAAAGGGAATTTCTTACAAAAAGAAACAGATAATACCATAAAATTTTATTCTCAACGAAGAGAAACTAGTAGCATAAATGAAACAAATTAATGTGTACAGTACACTGAAATAATTTTGAAATAATGAATTGTTTGTGGAATTATTTGAACTCTCCTATTTATCCATCTTCTATTTTTTCTTTGTTTATATATATATTTTTTGAATTTTTCATAAAAGAGAAATTATGTGATATTTAAACCTCAGTTTGACTTGTTTCACTTAACATTATGTTAAGTCCCACTCATTTGCCTATGAATGCCTCCATTTATCACTGTTCTTTAACAGCTGTGTTTTTTTCTGATAACTTTTAATTTTAGTATTTTCAACTGCATTGTATTACAGCTGTAGAGCCTTCTCTATTAATATACTTTCTGGATTAGATCCAAGACAAAGTATAATTTCCCATTATAAAGCAGCCATCTAAAATGAATTGTCAAAAATCTAATCCTCATAACACTTCTGTCATTTGGTTTTGTGAAATGAATAAAGACATCTGCTTTGTTACACTCAAGGCAGGATTAAGACATCCTCTGAATCTCTTGACCATTACAAAGATTAAAAAAAAATAGCTCTGCTAACTTTAACCAAAAGACCAGATGTAGAATAATCTTCTATTTTTCCAGTAAGTGCTGAAAAGCAGAATTATACCAATGGAGACACCCATTATTTTTAAATAGGGATATTCTCCCCCACCACCTATGTCCCTATTCATATATGCTTAACTTTTCTACAGTGTTTTGAAGTGACATATTGCTTTGAGATTAGTATATGAATGAGTAAAAACAACTTTGAAGGTTATTTGATGTTATATTCATTTATTACAGAGATAATCTTAACATTTATTTATTTATTTACTTTAACTGAATTCTTTATTGGTACATTTTATATACAGCTCACAATTATACCCAACATTGGGGAATTTGTACCAGTATATGATACAAGTTAATTCTCATTTTTACCCATAACCCTACCCACCCACAGTCCCCCACCCGCTATATACATGTTATTTCTTTTTTTCAAAATCATATTTATTCTTTCCCTTCATTACTTTCCCCTACCACATTCCCTTTCAATATTTCCTATTTCACAAAATCTATCATACATTTTAGAACCCATTTACATCCACAGGTTTTCATACAAGAGAAAAGATATGGCATATACATATCTGTGACCTATTTATTTCACTTATTAGTGTGTCCTCAAAGGGCATCCATTTACACATATATGAATGAAACTTGCCATTCTTTATAGCAGAGTAATACTCCATTTTATTAAAAATAATACCACTTCTTCTTTATCCAGTCTCCAGTTGATATGCATCTGGGTTGTTTCCAAGATTGAGTTATCACAAACTGAGCTGCTATGAACATGGATGTACATGTGTCTTTACAAGACGATTCTTTTAATTCCTTTGGGTATATTCCTAGCAGGGGAATAGCAGGGTCAAATGGGACAGGTAATCCTAGTTTTCTGAGGTATCTCCACACGGATCTCCACAATGGTTGTACAAGTCTACAATCCCACCAGCAGTGGAAAAGGGTTCCTTTCTCCCCACAGCCTCACCAGCATTTATTGCTAGTTGATTTTGCAATAGCAGCCATTCTTTGCGGAGTGAGATGAAATCTCAGTGTTGTTTTCATCTGCATCTCTCGAATGACCAGTGATGTTGAACATTTCTTTATATGCTTCTTAACTGCTTTTACTTCTGCCTCTGAGAAGTGTCTGTTCATTTTAGATGCCCATTCTTGAATTCGGGACAGATTTGTTTAAGTTCTTCATATATTCTAGATAGTAGCCTTTTGTCTGAGAAACAGCGAGTACAGTTTTTTTTCCCATGTTGTTGGTTGTCTTTTAGTGGTGCCAATGGTTTCTTTTGTTATGCAGAAGCTTTTTAGTAGGATGAGATCCCATTTGTGGATTCTTTTTGCTAGTTCTCATGCTATGGAGGTTTTGTTCATAAAGTCTCTGCCTAAGCCAAAGTTTCCAAGAGTTCTACCTAACCTATTTTGCTGCAGGTTTATTGTTGTTGTTTTAATGTTTAAGTGTCTAATCCATTGTGATTTTAGTTTAGTACAGGGTGAAAGAGATAGGTCTAACTTTAGTTTTTGGCAGGTTAAAGCCCAGTTTGAAATCCCAACACCATACTTCACAGAGCTAGAGAAAATAATCCTAAAATTCATCTGGAAGCATAAGAGACCTAGAATAGCAAAAGCAATTCTAAGCAACCGGGACATGGCAGGGGATATTACAATCCCCAATTTAAAACTGTGCTATAAAGCCACTGTGCTAAAATCTTAATATTTAAATTTTACATTTTGCAAGAATAAATATTAAGGGCCAAGTGTATTTTTTAAACATATAGGACCTCTGTGACAGTCTATCTTCACTTTCCATTAATTCTCTATTAAAGCTCTTCACAATTTGCTTAGTACTTAATAAGTAGATGATGTGAATATAATTTGATATCTGTTAATTTAAAAATTAAAAGGAAAATTGTATCACATATGGACTTACGTATGTATATACATTATATACAAAATTACCTAACTTAAACATTTGAATTTGAAACACACTTAACCCGTTTTGGTTTTTTTTGTTTTTTTTGAGACAGGGTCTCGCTTTATAGTTCAGGCTGGCCCTGAGCTCACTATGTAGCCTAGGCAATCCTTGAACTCAGCAATCCTCCTGCCTCTGCCTCCTGAGTGCTGGGATTACAGACATGAGCCACCACGCCCAGCACTGTGGTATGTGGTATTGATTGCTGGTGGGCGTGACTCACCATGCCCAGTATTGTATGTGGTTACTGGGAATCGAACTCAGGACCTTGCGCTTGTGAGGCAGGTGCTGGAACCACTGAGCTAAATCTCTGGCCCAACCCAAGTTTTAATTTATAATCTGTAAAATACAATTGTTTACAACTCTTAATATTAGGGCTGATGTCTTTCATTTGTTATACTCTCTGATGTCTTTCTTGTATGAGTCATACACATAGTGGATTTTCTAGTTTTTAAACTTTTCTAGTATTTAAAGTTTTGGCTCAGTGTGTAATTCCAGAATTTGGGAAACTGAGGCAGACCACAAATTTGAAGGCAGCTTGGACCACATAGAAGTTCAAGGCCAACTGAGACTGTATCTCTTATTTCAATTTGTGGTTTCATTAAAATGGAACAGAAATTTAAAGACAGTTGCAAAGCAAATGATTATAAGATCTTTGCTTTGTTGTCCTGGGGACTGAACTCATGGCCTTGGCACCCCACCTCCCTTCCCTTTTAAAAAATTTGAGATAGGATCTTGCTAAATGGCTAACTTGCTCGAGCTGCCATCTTCCTGCCACTGCCTTCCTGAGTGTGGAATTAAAGAAGTGTGCCACTAAACCTGGTGTGAAAACCTTTGTACTTAATGCTTTTTTGATTGCAATTCCCTATCCATTTTTGCATGCACAATTTGATAACATTTATAAATGATTTTGAGGGCTGGAGACTTAGCTCAGTGGTTCCAGTGCCTGCCTAGCAAGTTCAAGGTCCCTGGTTAGATACCTGGTGACCACATACAACAATACCAGGTGTGGTGATTCATGCCCACCAGCAATCAGTATCACATACCACAATGCCTGGTATGGTGGCTCATGCCTGTAATCCCAGCACTCAGGAGACAGAGGCAGGAGGATTGCTGAGTTTGAGGCTTGCCTGGGCTACATAGTGAGCTCAGGGCCAGCCTGAATTACAAACGAGGCCTGTCTCAAAAAAATTTTTTTTAAAGCATTAATTAAAATACATAATTTAAATAATAAAAATATGACAAACATTTGTATACACACAGCCAGGTGAAGAATGGAACATTACAAATATTTCAAAAATCTCTTCCTTTTAAAACAAGTCATATGTTATGTATGCTTTTAAATTTTAAAATTTATTTTTATGTGACATAAAAATAAAAATCATCCATATTATGGGGTGTACAATGTTTTAATCCACATATGCATCATTTTACATTTAAATCCAGTTAAATATATCTATCTCCTCAAGTTTATCATTTATTCATGGCAAAAACTTTATACTAATTTCTTGTAGCTTTTGGAAAGGCACAGAATATTGCTGTTATTTATAGCCCATGTATTGTGCAATTTCTCACTCGTACCTAACTGTAACTTAATACCTGTTGTTGGACATTTTCCTGTCTCTCCCTTTCCTCTAAGGGGGATCAGTCTACTGTAAACTTCTATGAGATCACTACTTTTAGATTTCAAATATCAATGAGATATTGAGGTACTTATCTCTCTGTGCCTGGCTTCTTTCAAGTAGCAAAGTTACAGACAGTTCTATCCATGTTGTTGCCTTTTCTTTCTTTGCTATTATGAATAACCTTGCAATGAAGATGGGACTGGAGATATTTCTTCAACACTCATTTAATTTCCTTTGGATAGATATTCAGTAGTGAAATTACTGAGTCTCATAGGAATTCTATTCTTCATTTGTTGAAAATTTTTCTTTACTGTTTTCCCTAGTATCTGTACTAGTTTGCATTCCTACCAACTGTGTACAAGGGTTCTCTTTTCCTCTACATGTTCTCTTGTATTTGTTATCTTTAGTCTTTTTGACAATAGCCATTCTGGGATGAAGTGTTTTATTATTGTGGTTTTGATTTGAAGTTCTTCAATGATTAGTGACACTGAACATTTTTGATGTTCTTATTGATCATTTTTGTATCTTCTTTTGCAAAAATAAATCCATTTAGATCTATTGCTTGCATTTCATTGGATCATTTGTTTTTTTGAGTTTGAATATTTGGAGTTCTTTATGTGTTATGAGCACAAATCCTTGTCAGAGGTATAGTTTGCAAATGTTTCCTCTCATATTTGAGAGTGCCTTCATACTCAATTGTGTGTTCCCTTTGGCATGCACAGTGTTCTAGAATAATATTCTCCCTTGTCTGTTTTCACTTATGTTTTGTCCAAATATTATTGCCCATCCCAGTATCCTCAAGCACTTCCCATGTGCATTCTTCTAGTATTTTTATAGTTTCCAGTCTTAAGATTTAGGATTTTAAATCACATACAATGCATTTTCATAACTGGTGGAAGGTAGGGTCTAGCTTCATTTGTTTGTACATAGATACTGAAGCTTCCTTTCCATTGTGTTTTTAGCCAGATCCCAATTCAAATGGTCATAAACGTATAGATTTACCTCTAAGTTCTATATTCGGTTCCACTCGCCTATGCCTGTTTTTATGCCAATACCAAGTTGTTTTGATTACCACAAATTTCTATACTTGGACTTCATTCCTCCTCACTTTTTAAATTTGTGATACACCATTTAACAACTTTTTGCATTGTATATATCTTAATATATTAATGTTATTCCTTTTAATTTTTTCATTTTTAGTTTTTGAGAAAGGTGTGGCCTATACGCTATACTTACAATATTAGTGCATTTTGAACTTGGCTGTATAATTACTCTAACCATCGAGTTTTTTTGTTGTTGTTGTTGTTTTTTTTTTTTTTTTTTGAGACGGAGTCTCACTTTGTAGTTCAGGCTGGCCCTGAGCTCACTATGTAGCCCAGGCAAGCCCCAAACTCAGCAGTCCTCCTGCCTCTGCCTCCTAAGTGCTGGGATTACAGGCGTGAGCCACCACACCCAGCTAACCATTGAGTTTTATACCTTCTCGTGTTGTATTTTTACTCATCAGTGTCTCTCTCAATTTGAAGAACTTCTTTAGTATTTCTGATGGAACAGATTTATCGGAGGTATACTCAATTTTTGTTTGTCTGGGAATATCTTTATCTCTCCTTTATTTGTAATGGTAGTTTGGCTAGCGAAAAAAAAAACTCTCATGTTACTCTTTTCTGGCCTGTTAGGCTTCTGCTGAGACCTTTTCTGCTAGGAAAACAAGGATTTTGATGGGCTATTTGTTTCTTTTCCTCTGGAAAACTTGGAAATCTTCTCTTTCACTTTTGAAAGCTCTATTATTAGGTAACATGGGATACACATGCTTGAGTTAGATCTAATGGTGAATTATTTTTTCTTTATCTGGATATTTGTATACTTCTTTAGGGTTGAGAAATTCTTTGGTTTTTGTTTCTTTGTCTAAGCTTTATACCCTCTGACATATTCAAATCCTTCTTAAACTTCAGTAACTCCAATATTTAGTTTTTTAAAATTGAATTCTTTATTGGTACAATTTATATACATCTCACAATCACATATAATATTGGGGAATTTGTACCAGTATATGACCCAAGTTAATTCTCATTTTTACCCATATCCCTACCCACCCACACCTCCCCACCCCCTTTATACATATTCTTTTATTTTCTTTCTGAATGATATTTATTCCTTCCCCTCATTACATTCCCACACCAAATTTCCTATGGAAATTTCCCAGTCTATAAAAACTGTCATACTTTCTAGAGCTCATTTGCATCTACAGGTGTTCATATCAAAGAGAAGATCTGGTATTTGCCTATCTGTGATCTATTGATTTCACTTATTAGTATATCCTCCAGGTGTCTCCATTTGCACCTAAATGAATTGATCTTGTCATTCTTTATGGCAGAATAATACTCCATTAATAATAATAATAATACTCCATTAAAGCACCACATCTTCTTTATCCAGTCTCCAGTTGATGGGCATTTGGGTGGTTTCCAAGATTGAGCTATCAGGAACTGAGCTGCTAGGAACAAGGGTGTGCATCTGTCTTTCCAATGTGATTTTTAAAATTCTTTTGGGTATATTCCTAGCAGTGGGATAGCAGGGTCAAATGGGACCCCTAGTCCTAGTTTTCTGAGAAATCTCCACACGGATCTCCACAATGGTTGCTCAAGTCTGCAATCCCACCAACAGTGGAGAAGGGTTCCTTTCTCCCCACAGCCACGCCAGCATTTATTGTTGGTTGATTTTGTAATCGCAGCCATTCTTTGTGGAGTGAGATGAAATCCCAGTGTTGTTTTCATTTGCATCTCTCGAATGACCAGTGATGTTGAACATTTCTTCATATGCTTCCTGGCTGCTTTGACTTCTGCTTCTGAGAAGTACCTGTTCATTTCAGATTCCCATTTTTGAATTAGGTCTTTAAAGTTGGGGAAGCTGATCTGTTTGAGTTCTTTATATATTGTAGATAATAGTCCTTTGTCTGATAATTAGCTACTAAAGATTTTTTCTCATGTTGCTGGTTGTCTTTTAGCAGTGCCAGTGACTTCTTTTGCTGTGCAGAAGCTTTTCAGTAGGATTAGATCCCATTTGTTGACTCTTTCTGCTAGTTCTTGAACTATAGATGTTTTATTCATAAGTCTCTGCCTAAGCCAATGTCTCCAAGAGTTTTACCTAGCCTGTTTTCCAGCAGGCTATTGTTTCTGTTTTAATATTTAAGTCTCATATCCATTGTGAGTTTAGTTTTGTGCATGGTGAAAGAGATAGATATAGCTTTAGCTTTTGGCAGGTTAAAGCCCAGTTTTTCCAGCAACATTTGTTAAAGAGGCTGTCTTTCCTCCATTGGGGATGTTTGGCTCCTTTGTCAAAGATAAGGTGGCTTAGTGTATCCGATGTTGTTTCTGAGTCTTCTAATCTATTCCATTGGTCCTTGGGTCTTTTACCTTGCCAGTACCATGCAGTTTTTATGACAGCAGCTTTATAGTACAGTTTTAAATTAGTGATTGTAATACCCCCTGCCATGTTGTAGTTGCTTAGAATTGCTTTTACTATTCTAGGTTTCTTGTGTTTCCAGATGAATTTTTTTATTATTTTCTCTAGCTCTGTGAAATATAGTGTTGGAATTTCAATTGGAATTGCATTGAATCTGTATAGTAGTTGTGGGAGTATAGCCATTTTGACTATGTTGGTTTTTCCTACCCAGGAACAAGGGATATCTTTCCACTTTTCCAATATTTAGTTTTTTAATATTGTCCCAGAAGTTGTATTAGATTTTATTTATTTCTTCTTTTTTTCTGCTGTGTGTATTTTCAAATAGCCTATCTTGGGCCGGAGGGTTAGCTCAGTGGTTCCGGCGCCTGCCTCGCAAGCGTAAGGACCTGAGTTCGATCCCCGGTTACCACATATAATGCTGGGCGTGGTGGCTCACGCCTGTAATCCCAGCACTCCGGAGGCAGAGACGGGAGGATTGCTGAGTTCGCGGCGGCTTGCCTGGGCACCATAGTGAGCTCAGGGCCAGCCT
>PVIC010010925.1:0-42458 GCA_004025085.1 Thryonomys swinderianus
GTCTTTTCTCCAGACTTTCTATCATCTCTTATGGGCTTAATCATTCTGTAATCGGTAAGTAATAAACTTTCTCCTGGTTTATTCATTTTTGTTTCACTTTCACATGTATTTACACACGCACACACACAAAATTAACACTCTTCAAGTGAAAGCTCTCTCAGCATTTGGCCACAGGTGAGTGAGAGCCATGGTGGCAGCGGGTCAGGAAAATGTACCCCCAAGAGGCAGTAAGAGGGCACCCCTCCCTGTCACCATGGCAACATCTACAAAAGCTTTCAGTGTCTGCACGGATGTAAAGGAACCGAACCCTGATGGGGATCCAAACTGGTCCAGTTGCTATGAAAAACAGTGTAAGGGATTCTCTAAAAATTGAAAGTAGAAATTACCTTTGATTCCCTAGCTCCACTCTAGAAATTTATACAAAGGTTGAGAGTAGGATCTGCGAGGGTATTAGGGTTCTTCAGCTCACCCCAGCACTATGCACTCTTAGCAGCATCGACACGCGAATGGCCAAGTGAAATGCTGTGCCTGTCTCCGGCATCATGTATTGCACATGGAATGGAACGTTACTGGCCTCACAAAGGGTATGCGACCCTGTGGGTGGATGCTCAGTGCCTTCTACAAAGCGACAGTCACAGAGAGGAAAGTACAGTCCTGTTCCACATTGATGATACTCCTGAGATACCAAAATTAACAATTAAAGAGTGAAATGATGGCTGCCTGCGGGTACCAAGGGGGGAACATGGGGATTTTCATTAATAGGTGTAAAGTTCCAGTCAAGCAGGAAGAATAAGCTCTAGAGATCGGTTTCATTTTGTCTGCAGAGGCAATACTGGTATACTGAACATGCAAACATTTGTTAGGCAGGTAGTTAGTTCACTGCTAAGTGCCCTATCCACAATAAAATAAAATGCATGATGCCCATTACAGGGGCCAGGGTAACAACATTCTGGGGAAAAGTGAGGTTAGTCTCTCTCGCCATGTGGAGGAGCCGTTCCTGCTCTGTGCGGGCTTCCTCTGAACTTCTCTATATGAGAAATGCTTAATATTTAGCTTCCTAAGGCTCAGAATTTTATTTTGCTTATAAATAAGAATGTACACAGTTGTTCTGTACTGAAGTAAGAGGTTGTTGCTATTAAAACTTGTTTCATGCAGGAAATGGTGCATACTGCAAGATACTCCTTGGATAATTTTAGCTTTATGCATGTAGTTAATGGTATGATTTTCTCACCTTCATGGAGAAAACAGGAAACTGAAAAATGTTTCTGTGCTCTGAACAATTTCGAGCATTTGAAAATCGTCCTTATTTTGAAGATAGTAGATAATGAAACTATGCACTGATGTTCTGGTTTCTACCTTACGGTTTTTAAATTTTTTTTAATGTTCATATCTGTTAATGGTTTGTTACCATTAAAATCCTGGTTTGTTACCAGGATTTCACTCTGCATTCCACATTAGTTTTCCTGACAGTTTCTTTCCTGAAATATTTTATATTTAAAATGCTTTCCATTAAAGCCTCGAGTGGCACTTGCAGTATTTGAATTTTTCTGAACCTCAGATTCTGAATTAAGCAGAATTCAGTTCATTGTTGGTGGGAAAACATCCGCTCTCTGTGACTCCAGAACGAAAATGCCCTGGCTTCAGTGGAAATATGGTAAAAATCCACTAAAATTCTTCCACTAAACAGGCGCCAGGGTCGGGCTTGACTCTCACGCTGTGCTGGTTCGGCGCCGGCCGTTCAGTTGCGGACTGTACAGCACAGAGTGAGCGCTCGAAGCTCCGAGCACCACAAGCCTTGCTGAATATTGTGGAAGACGGTGGGACTCATCAAGGGTGATTGAGCTGGAGAAACTGCCTTGATGTTGGTTTTCCACAGATGTACCGAGAATCATTAGTGCTAGGTTATGATGAGCTCAAAAACATTTCAACTTTTCAAAACATAAACACTGCCGGTAATGGTATGCAAATTACAGTAATGGTGGTGCAAAGTTGTAGCTCCATCACAATATTCCATTTTCAAGTGAAAACATCTGCGAAGTACAGTCATTCATGATCATCGACCAACTTCGTGGAGGTTCCTTTCTCCACGGGAGCATCTATTCTGAATGAGCGGAGCCTCCAAAGCGGATGAATTAGTGATGCTGCATCCAGTGTAGCACATTGCGGAGCTGGAACATCCTTCTCTTCCGTCGCCCCTCGTCTGTGCCTCAGGAGAAGTGATCCCGCTTCTGCACACTGGCCAGAGAGGAAAGGGTTTAGAGTCGTCCCGGTGCAGTTCATCTGGCAAATCAGAATTCGCTGTAGCCGAAAGAGCCCGTGGAGACGCACTGTTCTGTGCGGCTTTGGAGCCCCGTGGGGTTTGCTCCCTCCGTGAGGACAGAGCGGTGACGTGGCCGGCATGCTCTGCCGCGGGGTCCCTCGCACCCGAGCGCACGGACGCCGGGAACTCGGGGTCTCGCTCGCCTCGGAGACACGGCACTAGGGCCGCCGTCGTGGGGAAGGTTACGTTATTATTCCCTATTGTTCCCGAGACGCTGATCAGGCACTCACGCCGGAATGTTTCTCCAAAGGCGCTGAGAACTCAGCATGTTGTCCTCTCTCCGACAGCCCCGAAATGGAAGATTTTGAGTCTTCGGCTTAGCCTGTGCCCGCCGGGGCCCCACCGCGAGAAGCCTGTGTGGCTCTTTCTCCCTTCACTGTAGTGACTTCACAAATGGGCTGGGCCAACATTTGGCTGAAATGTTGTTTGTCTATGACATTTTTCTTTTTCTTTTTTTTTCATAGAGACTAATTTTAATGTACATATGTTTTCCTCCCAGGAATTTTTGGAGTCACATTTAAACTAATGAGGAAACTATTATTCGGCATTGTGTGGCCTCGTGGATAAATTTCTTTATCCTGACGCTGAAGTAAAAGGTGATGTGATGCAACTCATTTATTCCAGAATCCCAACAAAGAATTATCCAGAAAGCACCGCTGTCTGTGACACATCATGTCACTAAGGAGTCGAGCTCAGGCGTGAGCACGTAGGGAAACCGCCTATGGGAGCAGCGTGACGGGAGGGTCTTTCCCGGGCAGGAACCAGAGGCGGGAGTCCTTCCCGCGTCCCGCCACAGGCAGGAAGCAGAGACGCGCGCTCTGCCGGTGCGCCCTGCTCTGAGCAGGCTGCCGCTGGACCCTTCCACTAGGAACCGCCACCCGTTACTCAAGGGTCAGGACAGTGGTAAGAATAATTCCACTTTGCTCTCTCACTCTGGTGTCATGGAACTGCTCCCCAGGCTGAATTTTAAGAAAATCTTTTATTATGATCTGGTTCTCAAAACTGTTAGAGAACGTGTTGAACAGCACCTTGGAGGACAATGTGACAACTGAAGGAACTTCTGTAAAGCTTGCTGGGATTTCTGCCAGGGTGGACAGATCACGTGAAGTGTTACAACAGTCTTCATAACATTGTCTACTTTTAACTTTTTTTAAAATTGTAGAATTCTTATTAATAAACTAGAAGCAAAAATTTACTTCAATGATTTTTTAAAGCAGTTTTTAGTTATTTTCTTAGGCTTAAAATAACTCTCTAGTTGTAGAGAAAAGCAGTTCCTTATTACCACCTTAGATATATTGGAAATCTCATGTATAAGCAATTCATAGTTAAAATGTTAGTATTAGTTGATGTTACTAATTTTTTTAAAAAATGTTTCATCTCAGAAAGTGTAGTTGTATGCTATCTAGACTATGATTTCTAGAACTTTCCCTTACGTACCTGTCCGCAGACACAACCGAGGGTCACAGGGAAATTAATTGGAGCACTAAGTAAGATGTCTTAATGGGTTGCTATTCATTTATTGTGGTTAGTGTGCTCTAAGCAAATTGTTGTGAAAAGGTGTTAATTAAAAATATTCACTTAATAGACATGAAAGTGATGAAACACTGGCACAATATGGCACTATATTTAACTTCATTCAAATAGCTTACACAGTTTAATTTTGTGTTGTCTTACTGATTTGGCATACAAGATGAATTTAAAATGCAGTTTATATTCTTTATTTCTAAATAACACATGTGCCAGAAGATGACTGGGTGGAATTTTGGTTTCCATGAATAAATGGCTAACTGTAGAGCTGGTGGCTCCTTGGTGCGCCTCACTGACGGGGAGGAATGTGTGGAACAGTGAGTTACCAGCCGCAGACAGGAGAGCAAGACCCCCAGCGGGACACTGGGCACGTCAGAGGGACTCCCAGGGGATCTGGGCCCACATCACGGACTGGGAGAACTGAGCAAGTGCCGGCTCCTCTGAGCTGTGGCAGAGGTGAGGGTTCAGGTAAACAGAATCTGCAGGCAGGTAGCAGAAGACAGCACGTGACGTCCTTGGTCCCTCCGCAGGGGCGGCTGGAGGCACAGCAGATGTGCAGGTGAGACGTGGGTCCCTCACCCTGACCCAAGCCACGGGAGCGGCGGGCATTGGGAACACGTCTCAGGGCCGAAGGCAGAGAGTGACCTGTGTGCTGATCACCGCAGGACTCGGATCATGGCCGCCGATGCCCCCCCACCCCCCCAGCGCAAGGCTGGACACAAAACAGAGGCTGTGGCTGCCACTGTGAATAAGACACACAGCACTGGAAGCAGCGTCTCCACATGAGCCCTGGCGTCATGAAATCCATCTGCAAAGACGGAAATATGTACAGAGAATAAAACTCAACCATCACTAGAGATCGATGACAACGTGATACAGAGGAAAATGCAAATTTGCTGCTTTATTTTTCAGGAGTAAAAATAAGAACAACCAGTAGAAATAAGCCAGACAAGGAGAAAATGCTGAAATGTTTTGACAGAACCTTAAAACAGCTATAATGTCTCATAACATATTCTAAAGTAAAAGAAAAAAATACACACAGTTTGCAGAGAAAAATACAAGATACTAAAATTCAAGTACATCTTCCAGAGATGGAAAAGATCCAAAATTAAAAATACCTTACATGATATTATAATAAAATTAAATATTTTAGGAAATATCAGAACTCAGAGACATAGCTGTGTAATGTAGATAAAATACATCATGTTAATAGCAAGATCAAAGTCAAATGAACACAATGTCTATTACAGACAGGATGTCAAGAAGCAAAGCGTAGATGTAATGGGAATTTCAGAAGGAGAAAAGGAAGATGTGGAAAGAGTAATATTAAAAAATAATAATCAATTTTGTTTATATCTCTAGCATAGATATATAAGAAAGTCAAATAAATTAAAATGGGAAAAGTAAAGAAAAACACAAGAAGCGATGTCATAAGCACGCTACTGAAAAACAAAAATAGAAACTTATTTTTAAAAGTAAAAATAGCCAGAAGGAGAGAAAACTGGAGTCAAAAATGGTAAAAATGTGGGTATATAAAAAGTCATGTATTATTTTAAAATCCCTTTTAAAGATAATTGCACAAATAATGAAACATAGGACATGTAAATTGAAAATGAATAAAAACCTTCTATAAAGTACCCAGACTGCAAGGCGCTTACTTACTGCATGGGTAGCCAGCTTACTTGAATGAAGAGATTCCTGGACCTGCGCTTACTGTGGGCTGCTGATTGGCAAATGAGCTACTCGGAGCAGGGCCAGGGGAGAGAGGGTAGTCATGGCAAGTCCTCCGGGACTCTACCTGGTCCCTGGGCCCTTCGATCTGGGGATTGTCTCCCAGTCTCTGCTTCCTGCATGAGTGGAGCACCTTTGCTCTGCAAGCAGCCAACCAGACTGAAACATCCAGAACTCTGAGCCTAAATACACCTTTCCTCCTTTAAGCTGCCGATATCAGGTGTTTTGTCTCAGTAGCAGGTAGCAGAAAACAGCACCTGACATTCTTTGGTCCCTCCTCAGGGGCCAATATTATACAGAGATAAAGTTGTTTCTTACTGTATTTCTAATATTATGTATGAAGTCGCATTCATACATTTGAAAGGTATGTGTAGGTATCACAATACCCAAAGCAAATATGAAGAAAAAAATGAAATAAAACAGTTACAATCAATGAAGCACATTCAGCAGAGCTAAAAAAGCTCAATGTATAAGTATGTTTAAAGTTTTTTTTACATTATTTAATTTAATATTTATAATAACATTTTATACTTATTATTTTAATTTAAAATTTACCAATGGAGTTGCAATACTTCAACACAGTGACTGACAGAACAAACATACAGAAACTTAAGCTATAAAAGATTTTATTCTAAAACCTTCATTCACATTTAAAATATTGAAGCTATATCCTCCTCGACATTTTCTGGATGAAATTGTGACCAAGATAAGTTTTATTCTAGGCCATAAAATAACCTCAGTACCTTTCAGAGATTGCAAACATATGGATTATTCCTCCTCATCAAACTGATTAAAGTACAAGATAATAATAAGTTACCTGGAAGATGTCTCAAATATTGAACATTGAAAGTTGCATTGTTATATGAAAAAGAATTCACCATAAGACAGACAGAATTAGGCTAATTATAATGAAGTTACACAAAATTTCATGAAATACGGTGAGAGCAATGCTTAAATAGATCAAAAGATAACTATGATGTCAGTACATAAACAGGAAAAAGAACAAAATAAATAACAGTATTGATTGCAGCACAAAATATAAAATGAAATGTGTCCATTTGGCTATAAATAATGATTACACAAATAAGAGAATGAGCCAAGCTTTGTTTCAGATCATTATAATCAAAATAGAAACATGGCTTTTCTCCTCCTTGATCAGTAGGATGGGTCCCCTCCTCCTCCTCACACTGACGTCAACTTCCGGGGGCGGAGCCCCAGGAGCGGAGGGCGCAGTGGGGAAAGTGGGCTCCACGCAGGGGTGACCCGCCTTTCCTAGGCGGCCTGGCTGACTTCGGGGGGGGGGGGTGTTAAGTCCACGCTCATGGATCTCTGACTCCCTGTGACCAGGGCGTCTACCTCTGTAGTGTCTTCCAAAACCTAGAACCTTTGGGTAAAAAAAATCTTCAGAGAAACTCAAATTGAAAGAAATTTTAGGAGTTAACTGAGTGAACTGCCTTCAAAACAGCAAAGACCATGAAAGCAGGCTGTCCTGCACTGGACGAGGCTGAAAAGGTAGGTGATGGTGTGCCACGCAGTGCCCTGGGCTGGACCTTGGAGGACAGAAGCGGCATTGGCTACGAGACTGATTGCTGGACTTGTCTGGAAGTTAGTTAATGGTAATGGATCAAGCTTGGTCTCTTGGTTATGAAAATGTACCAGGGTGGTGTAATTCCTCAGCACAAGGGCAAGCTGGAGTACAGAACACTGTGTGTTGTCTTCACAGCTTTCCTATAAATATAAAAGTTGCAAAGAGATAGAAAAAAAGGTTTTGAAAATTTGAACCATAAATAAATTATAAATGTCTGAGGAGTCTAACCCGATTTAAAAATTATGTAACATAAAGTGAGCTACTTCATCAATATGTACAATTTCATGTTTTATGTATCAGTTAAAAATAAATAAAAATTTAAACCACAGCTTTCAAGGTTATAGTGGTATGAGGCAGACCAATGGGTCAAAGAATTCTACCAGATATAAGCTACTTGTTCCTCATTTACAAGGAAATATTTGGGCAAAAGGAAATAAATATCCTCAGGATGTTTTTGTGTTTAAATAACAGAATTTCAAAGTACCTAGAGCAAATCTTGTTATAACTTATAGGAGAATAATGCAAATTCACAATTATATTCCAAAATCTCAGTAGCTTTAACCTAATAATTGATAAGAGGAGTAGGGAGAAAATCAAGAAGGCAAGAAGGGTACATGTGGCCAAACCTTTCTCCGGGTGCTTCCACTTCTCCTCCCTCTCTCTTTCTCCTGGTAGATGAATAGCTACAGTGGCCCTTTCAGAAGCCACAGCGATGCAGGCGATGCAGATGATGCAGGGGACGCAGGGGACGCAGGGGACGCAGGGGACGCAGGGGACGCAGGGGACGCAGGGAACGCAGGTGGCGCAGGTGACCAAATGACGCAGACCAATTATACATTGCTAAATGCGACTTCCGCCCTTGCGCCCAATCACAGCCTGCCATGAGCACTGCTCCCTGCCCTCTCGTCCAATCACATCCCAAGCCATCCTATATAAATACCTGTAACATCCATAATTAAAAAAAAAAAGGGAAGCTTCTCCACCCACCCGGAGTCCGGGAGTTGTGACTCTGCGTCCCCACTCACCCTCCCGAGGTCGTCAGACAACGGAGACGGCACGGTAACCAACCAGCGACCGGACAACAGGTACAAAATCTTTGAATAACACTGTCAAACAACTTTACCAATAAATAAATACTATTTTAGGTTCTAGCACTTTAATAAGGGGAAAACAGCTGATGCTAAAATGTCAAAAATCAGCTTTTTATTTTTTATTTTTTGAATAACAAAGTTGTCAGTGTACTGCTGCATTATGGTTGAGGAGAAGCAAAGCCTTGCTGTGGTTGGTGTGGAATTTAAACAACAGGGTCTCCGACACCCACCTCAATCTAAACATTGACCATATTTTTTATCACATCTTATAAAAAGCCCTCACCCTGTTGGGAGAGGAGACATGGACAAAGAGGCTGGATGTTCTAAGAATAGAGAGTTTGTGATACAATAGTCTGAATTCGGCAGCCAGATGGTCTGCAGAAGGGGATCTTTGTGGTGGAAAGTGATCAGTGCACACTCAAAGCCAGGGAGTGTAAGCTTGACACACATTTTCTGTGATCACAAAATTATTCCTTCATTATTGCTCTTCTTTCCAGAAATTCTGAACAAATATATGAATTTGTGAGGAAATTCAAATGCCACTGCCATGCCCAATACCAGCAGTGAATTTTCTGCTTCATATGATTACACGAAAGCTTTTGATAGATATTGAAAAATTTATCTTTGGTATTTTGAAGAATAAAATCTTCTGAAAAAAATTAAGCCTCAAAATCAAGGTAGATACCTCATCTGTTTTTGAGACACTAGAGAACATGGCAGGAGACGTGAGACAGGACAGTGAAGAGTACAGTTACTGGCAGTTGATGGACCGTCAGCTGGAGAGACCGCACCTGGCCCAGATCACACCTGGGGCACAGCTGGGTTGTCCTCGGAGAAGCTGGAGAGAGCAGGTGCTCACAGCGCACGTGTGGAAAGCAGTGAGAGTGTATTGGAACAGGAAAGGGGAAAATCCCTTAAGGATGTGTGCGATGATGTAGTTCAAGAGGAGGTCAAACAGCTGTAGGGGAGAGTGTATTTGTGAAAAAATATGCCCTCGAAGGGGAGTGAAAAGGCAGGTCTCACACTGTTAGTCCCATAGCAACGGATTACAGGGTTTTATGAACAGTTCACTAGGTGGACACCCATGTCCATATATATCTACATATATATTGTATATATTGTATATATATGTAGATATATATGTCCATATATATTATATATATTATTGTATATATTATTATATATGTATACACGTGTAAATATATGTGTGTTAAAATCTCATTTATATACATGTCCATATATATATTTTTGTGTTATAATCTCATATATATACATGTGTGTTATAATCTCATATATATACATGTGTGTTATAATCTCATATGAGATTACAACACATATCTCTCTCTCTCTCTTTCTCTCTCTCTCTCTATATATATATATACACATACATGTCTATATCTGTATCTTATCACCTCATATGTACCATCTGGATGTGTCTATCTATACGCACATACATGGTACAGAGCTGGCTAATGTCACTACTACCCTACTCAGTGTAGAGATCTTAGATCATAATTCTAATCATGATGCTGGGAAGAAACAGCCAAAAAAGTTCCACTGAATTTAAACCTTAGTATCAGATGATCCCAACGTTAATTAAATTTGAAACATGGCGTTTTAATTTCTAAGCCATTCCTGATTCTTCCTGAAAAGAATTTAGAGTGAAGGGATTACAAGGAGGGGTTTATATGTCACTGGTTTGAGACTCCAGTGCCCAGGAGTGTCGGGACTCCGTTTCAAGTTTGCCTTCAGCACTTAGTATTAAAACCTTCCCCACATTAACCAGCCATTCGTCTGTGAAGTGAAAAAAGCTTGGTAAAATAAATTATTTGTCCCTATCTTCCTTATAATTTCATAATTAATGCATATTTGTAAACATACATTGGTTTTCCAAATTCAACTATTTAACAATTTTGCATTTACATGTTTAAGAAGAAAAAATGTCAGACATCCAAGATGTATTTTACATTGTGGTATTAGCTGCTGAGTAGTAGATCCCTTGAACAAATACAGCACATTGCTCACTCTTTAACTGCATGCTCATTTCTGAGCACTCACTTGTTTAAATTATGCATTCGGTCTTCTGTGAAGTGATTTGTCTCAGACTTGATGCAAGTCCTGTGTCTCACATCTCTGGCATTGTCTCCGTGATTCCCACCGAGAGTGCTGTGTCCTCCTGGACACCGACCACTCTGCACGGTGACCCGTGTCCAGGCCCCGCAGCGCCCTCTCCAGAGCACATTCCCCTCCTCTGCTGCTACACTTCGGGCGTACTATGTTTTCAGTTCCTCGTTCTCCTCGAGCTTGCCCTACTCAGGATCCTGCTTTTGGTCTGGGTTTTTTTTCCCCTCTATTTCTACATTGAATCTGTACATATTTCAAATCATCCAGAGGTCAGTTCATTTTCCTCTCCAGGGAGGCTGCCCAGTGATCGAGGAGCAAAACAGGATGAGGCCTATTATGCATGTGAAAAACACTCTAACTCTAAGATAGACACTAGCATTTCAGAGAACTCGGTTGCTTGCTCTGTATCTCACTCTCTCCTTTATTTCTCCACACACACCCACACATACACACACACACACACACATCCAGGATACAATTATGGAAAATTACAATTTTTATACTCCATAAAAGATATAAGAAGATGCCACATCCACAAAAATAGAGAAAGCAGTTATAGAGAAAAAACGATTCAAGATAAGGAGTGATTACATGTAAATGAAAAGCATGATTGGTAAATGCAAGTTCTTGATTGAAGCAGTAAACAGTAGCCTGATTAGTACCAAAAGCTGAACGACTGAATAAACACGTTTGCTTAAGACTCAAAAACAAAATAGGAGAAAAGTACCTGGAAGTTAAATTTGTGTGAGTAAAGGACTATCCAAGAGATACTATTTCTTGTGAGGGGAAGTGACATGCGAGGAAAGGGGGTTATTTTAATGCCAACTGCAGTGACAGGAAGCCACCTTGGTTAACGCAGGACTTGAGTCTTCCAGCGACTGATCGCCGCGCAGCCCGAGGCTTCCAGATGAAGTGAGCTGTGTGCTCTGTCGTGGAATCCAAGGAGGCTCCAGGCTGAGAGGTTATTGCGTCTCGTCACCGCTCTTACCGGGCTAGAAAGTGTAAGCGTGTAGGTCTGAGGTCACGTGTGGTGTCTGATGTTCACAGAAAGCTAAAAACGTGCAACCCGTTAGTTACCAGATCAGGATGCTGCCGCTGGAGGCGTTGTCATAACTGGCGTGAATGTTCCTCTCTCCTCAACTTTCATGAAAGATCGAACATTTAGAAACACTGACACCTGCCATCGTCATCGGATTGTTGAAGAAGTTTCAGAGATTTCAAGGAAGAGTTTTTGCCTCAGAAATGCTTTCATTCTTCAGTTCATCTGTGTGACAAGATTAGCTGCTTCATCTACTAGTTCAGTGCTTGCGGAAGAGAATGGGAGAAGAATAAGAAAAACAGCAAATACAAGACACACTTTTTCAATTGCCGTCTCATAGTTTGTGGAAAACAAATGACTCTTTTCCAGAACAAGCTCAGAGTCAGGGGATGAATTTTTCTCTGTGCGGGGCCTGGTCCATGGTCGTGAGGTGCCCTGTCAGTGGGCCGCACCCCAAAGGCCCACAGGGATGGCTGTGGCGGCAACACTGGTTTTCTTGGGACCAAGTCCCACCGACGCAGTCTCTCAGGACACGAGATGATCTTCAAGTCCAACCAAGAGCTTTATTGCCCAGCTGAGGGCCAACCCTCCATAGGAGGAAGGTGCAAAGGTAAACTGAGGCATAGTATTTAAAGCCAAAATCTACTATCCCCAACCTGTTACCAAGAGCTCTATGCAGAAGTGATTAGATCATTCTATTGTTAAAGTGCAGAAGTGAGCCATTACAGAGGCCAATGGCAACGATTAGATCACCACTCACTGTAGAATAGTATGTTTTAAAGACATACAATCTGTGGCTGCATGCATGGATTGGGTGAATGGTTCCCAAGGAGCCAAGTTCTGGGTTCACATGGAGGTTATAGGACACAAAGTGTAGGGTTTTTTTTTTTTTTTAACAAAATGGCTATTTTTATGTCAAGTTGGGTCTCACAGTTTTCATAACTCCAAAATCTCTGTGTTGACTTTTTTCTTTTTCTTTTGAGACAGGGCCTGACTATGTAGCCCAGGCAAGCCGTGAACTCACAGCAATCCTCCTGCCTCTGCCTCCCAAGTGCTGGGATTACAGGCGTGAGGCACTACGCCCGGCACTGTGGTGTGTAGTACTGATGACTATCATCTGTGGTTTAGAGAGGATCATTCTCTCAGCCAAACAGACATCAAATTGTTGAGAAATTGGAGCTGAGAATTTCTGTGCCATGAACTATCGGCCAAAAATAGGATGCCCGCTTACATATGCATGTGATACTATACATATATGTGTGAATCTATATGTCTATGATAGAAGTCGAAGAGCATTTGGAGGTCCTGAAATCCTTCAGGCTGTAGTCTATGTATACATAGACCACTGTCATGTATTTGAGGCATGCTAATAATATGCTCCCAGGGCCAGAGATTTAGCTCAGTGGTTCCAGCACCTGCCTCACAAGCGCAAGGTCCTGAGTTCGATCCCAGTAACCACATACAATGCTGGGCGTGGTGACTCACGCCCACCAGGTATCAATACCACACACCACAGCGCTGGGCGTGGTAGCTCACGCCTGTCATCCCAGCACTCGGGAGGCAGAGGCAGGAGGATTGCTGAGTCCCAGGCTTGCCTGGGCTACATAGTGAGCTCAGAGCCAGCCTGAACTACAGAGCGAGACTCTGTCTCAAAGAAAAAAAATAATAATAATATGCTCCCATGTGTAGCCCTGGACTTGTTCTCATGTGTGCATTTGCCTTGAGTTACCACCAACATCATTTCATACAACTCGCAGATCCCGAACTCTTTTCTACCTCTTTATTAATTAATTAGTAAAGTTTGATAGGGTCCTATTTGTACCTGGGTATATGGCATAATTCAAATCGACATGTACAAAGCACATGTGTGATATTAACATAGCATGTTTTTTTTGAGACAGGGTCTCGCTGTGTAGTTCAGGCTGGTTCTGAGCTCACTATGGAGCCCAGGCAAGCCCTGAACTCAGCGATCCTCCTGCCTCTGCCTCCCGAGTGCTGGGATGACAAGCGTGAGCCACCACGCCTGGCTATTTATATATTTTCTATTTATATATTATGTATAAATCAGACATCACCTGATAATATATTTCCCATACACTTATTGAGTTCTCCAAGCTTTTGATATAAAACAAAACAAAAAATCTATTGCCGCTGTAAAAAGTAATATATCGTGATAAAAGTAGGTTACCCCCCATCAAAACATTTACTGTGTTTGTGAAACTTGTTAAAAAAAGTTCTCTGTACAGAAGAAAAGCAGCAAAATGAACTTCTCATATTTACCATATGTATAAGTGAATATAAAACAAATTTTACTTGGTTTGAGTTTATTCCCATTATTTCTAAAGATTTACTGTTTTTTATTTTCTTTTTAATGAATAGCTTGAATTAGCTATTTCAGGAAGAAACTGTTATAGAAAATAGTATTAAAAAGGGGTGGGGATCTAGCCCAGCAAATTGCCGTATTCGTCTGGCAAGTGCAAGGTCCTGAGTTCAATTTCCAGTACTGGAAAAAAAGACAGAAAATAGTATCAAAAATATCTAAATTAGCAAAAAATTGCTTAACTTCACATTTACTAAGGGACAATGTAAGTTTTTTGTTTGCGTTTTTGCTTTATAATTCAGGCTAGCTCTGAACTCACTATGTAGCCCAGGCCAGCCTCGAATTCACAGCAATTCTCTTGCCTCTGCCTCCCGAGGGCAAGGATTACAGGCATGAGTCACCATGCCTGGCATTTTGATATGTGGTACTGGTGATCGAACTCGGGACCTTGCGCTTGCCAGACAGAAGCTGGAACCACTGAGCTAAATCTCTGGCCGACAATATAAGTACTAAAAGTCACATTGATAAAACACAATTTTGATTCTGTTTAATACCCATAAGGTTTCTTGCTTCTTCATAGAGTATATATTTAATGTATTTTCTAGAAGAAAAAGAAAAAAAATCTGGTTTAAAATAGCACTTGGACAGAACTGTCTGAATGATCCATACACATTCTAACATCCTTTAGTTTAGGTACTATCTCTGAGCAACATTATTCACTTAGAAATCCATACAAATGGGGTGAAAAACTCATTTACTCTCAAAGAATGTCCTGTCCTTGTGAATGAAAATTAGCTATTCTAAAGGAACATATTTGACAGAGCAGTTAAAATCACTGAAGTATAGTTCATGGGAATATAGTGGATGTTTTGTTAAGCTAATGATCATAACTTCCTGATGCACTGTTATATAAATTAACCTGAGATTAACAGCATGGAGAAATATATGATATATAATTAAACTCTTGTAAAAGAGCCCAAGTTGGACATCACTGCATTTCAATTTTTACTTTATACTTAATAATAAATTCTTGTTCTTAAAAATGGAGTCATTTCAATATCATTATCAAAATAGTTCCTAAGGGCATTAAGACAAAAATGGATTACTTAAGTTCATGATTAGAAATGGACCAGAAACTTATGAATAATATTAATATCCCACAAAATCTCATAGATGGTTATTGATATAAATGCTAAACTTTGTGTCTAATTTCATACTCTTCAAACAAGCACAAATAATGGTATTATATTGGCAAACTCAGTTCAATTGACTTATCATTTAAAAATATTAATTACTCCTTTTGCAAAAATTAGCATTTTCTTGCCTTTGATATATTTTAAAAATAAATTTTGCCTTGTCATTTGTGTGTTAAAGCATTTCAACTTAAACCACATATTTTCTCAAAAGTCACAGATAATTATAGATCCCCATCTTCAAACCTAATGCATTCACTTAAAATTTTCTTTTGCTTTTACCAGGCAATCTTACAGTCATTAAAAGTTGCCATGGTATATACATTTTAAGATGTGCTCCTAATTGTCATATCTCCAAATTCTTGAATCTTACTTTTCATGAATCTTTAAATATGAAATTACGTTATTTATTTACCCAGGACAGTGTAGCAGATGCCACTGTAGCTCAGGAAACGTTAGTCTGAGTGTCGGCTTTGCTCACTGGGCTTGATGTCTGCCGGGTGGTCTTCCGAGTGGACAGTCCTCCATCCTGCACCCAGAAGGGGACACACTTCTCATTATTATTTGATTAATTATATTTGTGCAGATATATTGATATTTTCCCCAAAATACATTTTATACAATTACCACTTTTGAGTGGATCCACTGACTCTGTTTCTCGACAGTGATGCGCAGTCACTCAGACAACCCAAGAGTGCATTCCAAAGCCTGCTTTCTCATCCTGTGATATGTCAGAGACAGGCTCACAACTAGGATTTTACAACGTTATCAACAACACCAAGTAATTATGTTTCTCCCAGTCATGCTCTAGCTGTACTTTAGGAAATACTACTTTACAAATTATAGGCAACGGCATCTGGAAAAAAAAGAGATGTGATAGTTTCAATGTTTGTTTAAGAAATTCTATAAGATTGCCTAATTATTGAATAATATAATAAGGAAAATAATCCCTGTACAATAGATTTTACATTCAGTAGTTTATAGGGTCTAAATTAATTTAATGGTTGTTCAGTGATAACTAGTTCTTTCATGTGGCTTTGTGTAACTACATATTTATGAATGAATAACGATTATATAAATGTGTTTGTACTGAAGGGAAAATTGAAAACAATTAGCTTCAATTAGAAGCTAAATTAGAAACCGATTTAGGTAGAAAAATGACAATTTAGGCTATTGTATTATTTTTTTGAACTTCTAAAAATTTTCAAGGGAGAGCTAGTAACTGCATATTGTTGTGGTTATTATTAGCCTTGGTATTTTCATCGCCCCAGGACTGATCATAAGCTTAACCGTGGTCCCAGAGACAGATTCCGTGTATTTTACCCCCCTCCTTCCCTCTGAAGGTTACTGTCCTCATTTACTCAGGGGGCACAGATGAACACTTATCACACAATTGTAGGGAGACTGGAAGACACAAGTCTGTTTCAAGACGAGAATTGAACCGTCTCACAGCCGAAGGCACCTGTGACTCGGCTCTCCTGCCTCGTCGCATCATTGACCGGTTTTCCTTCGGGGCTTTGTTTTCATCAGGATTTAATCCGGAAAATCGACTCTGCTTTCTGGTGTTTGTTAAAGAGACTAATGTGTGCAGGAAGCTGGTGACCTGGTCAAGGCAAAGTATTCTGCATTTCCCAACCCTCCCAGCCCCGCTTCCCCAGCAGGCGGGATGTCAGAGACCGCTGCTAATTGAGCGGCGCCGAGTGTTTTGAAAATAACTGCACACTATTTGAGCAGATGAGGAGCATCTACAGCAAGGGGAGACCCTGGTGGTGTCCGGGGACCGAAGATCACGATGGCCCCACATCTCCTCTCCTATTGTCAACTGCTCTGTGAACATCACTCGGAAAAGGACTGACGAGTACAGTTGCTCTCTCTCTCCAGTGATGTATATTTACATATAATGTATGTGTTTTTAAAAATTAGAAAAATAACTTGTGAACTAAATAATCAGTGTTCTTTCCTCTTAACGACATAATGAGGGTAGAAATATCAGCTCACATAATCTAGTGGTGATCTAACGGTTCCTTCTCTTGTTGGGGGGTATTAAGGAGAAAGGAATGAGGGCTTCCTTGAAGCCATTCAGGAACATTAAGGGCATGCCTGAAGATCTTTGCACTGTGGAAAAGATGCCCGAGGCCAGGCACCAACTCAAGGAGGAAGGATAAACTGTACATATATATTGCAATAAGGGATATTGAAATATGCAGACAAAGACTGAGCTGGCCTGTTCTTAAACAGAGGCTGAAGTGTGCCAGAGAAAGGCCACGAGGTGCACAAGTGAACACGTGTGTGCCCACCTCTCCTGGGATAACTGGTGCTGAGGGCCCCTGGAGAAAGTCCTCGGCTCAGGCGAGGGCCCGGTGGACTTAGGCTCTTCCCTCCCCGCCTGGATCAGAGCAACACGTGCCTTTCCAAGTCTTCCAGGGGACTGCTTTGGACAGCGGATTCATATCTCCGGTGGTAGAGAAAGGATTACCAACCCCATGGTTTCTAACATAACTTCACTTTAAAGAAAATTTAGGGACCGATCTAGTTGAGGTTCTTCCCGGGACACAGACTAAATCTTCATGTAAGACGTGGTCCTAAGGGGCCAGAATCCATGCTGTAGAGGAGCCACATTTCCACGGAGAGCTGCACAGTTCTCACGGCTCCCTAACTCCACGTTTTTAGCTGTCACTTGTGCTGTAATAAATACGGGAGAACAGGCAGCTGGTGCTTACTCTGATTTCATTCTCGCCAGGCTTGTAGATAGAAATGAAGGGGTTCAAGGCACATCCTAATACTGTCATACCACTAGAGGGAGATGTTGGGAAAATGCTCTCAAAATTGGCTTGGCAAAGAGTTTTTGGATATGTTTTCAAAAGTGATTTGCAGACAAACAGGACTAAATAGTGTTCTCCTTAATGACAGGACGATGAGTAGAAGTATTGTCTCCAGCCATAAAGCTTCCATAGAGCAAAGGAAGCAATCAAAAGAAGGATGGAACAAGCCACAGAATGGGAGAAAACATTGCAAACTATGTACCTGGCAATGGACTAATATCCAAAATACATAAAGAACTTCAAAAACTCAATGATAAAACATAAAAAAAAACCCATAACACCCAAAGCTGACCCAAATGAAAAGTGAACAACAGAGTGAAACACATTTGTCAAATGAAGACATATAAATAGTTACATCTTGAAAGTGACAGTTCTGCATTACCAGTTATTATGAAAATGTAAATTAGGACCACAGCAAGCTCCTCCCTCATACCCTGTCCCGCCAAGTCCGTTGCAGAGGAGTCTGACTGAGCGACGTCACGGACGACAAGCCTGTCTCTGGAGCAGCAGGAACGCTGCCGAGGGTGAAGAGTGCGGTGGAGGCAGCTTTGGAAATAAGACTGGCGTCCCGTCAGTGGCCACGCGTAATCACACCTCGGGGCTGGCTCTTTCCGCTTACAGAAGAAACATACTGCAAGTTTGCTATAGAATGGAACCCATTTAGTTGCCCTTCCCAAAGCCCTTTAGCCAAAAAGTAAGCTAAACTAAAATTCCCCTGCGCTGAGTTCCGTAAGGTGAAACTTTTTTAGTTATGAAGCTGCTTTATGAAACTCAGAAGGAATAAATGTTGCTGCAAGAAATCCATGTTTCTCTGTGTGTCTCCTAGAAATATTTATGTAGACATTTTCCATGAAAATTCAGGTATACTTAAAAAGTGTAGTGATATAATAATTTATAAGTGTATTTAAGAACAAATGCAATTACTACGAATAAGCTGAAAATAAATATTAGAGAATATGAGAGAGTTATTCTTCGCTAAGAAAGTGTGTGTCTGGGTTATTTACTGGGATTGATTTAAACCCATTTTAAGAAAGTATCTAAAATAATAAAAGAAAAGCTTTAAAATATATGAGTTGGATATTTCTGTTTTAATAAAGACAAAAATTAAGACATTTAATGGATTTATTTGTATAGAACATGATGACATTTCTATTCTCTATCAAGCATACGCAGTTTCTTGATTAAACAAATATACATTAATTGAAATAGATTTCTGTCTCAATATTCTACAGGAAACTATTATCAATGATATGTCATTTTTATTTTATTCCTTGTTTATGAAAACATCGATGCTTTGTAGGTATAATCACACATACATGTCGGCACTCTGGATAATAACTACCTAGTCTATCACTGAATTATTTTTGGAAATTCTTGTAAGGTTCAAAGAAAAATAATCCACAAATTGAGAGTATCAATACAGAGGAGTAATATTGCTCTTTCAAGGCCCACAAAACACACAAATATCTTTTAGCAGTAAAATGCAATTGAGAAGAAATTTTTCATTATATCAGAACACTGTAAAATGTCACGATTAAGGAATGTCAAAAGCACTCTTCAGAATGCATTCAAAGAATTAATGCCAGAGTGATCAGTTTAGCTGATTGCATAATTAGCAACAGAAAATCAAACCAGTGAAATGCATATACTCTTCATACAGAGCGGATGTTTTTGTTCCTTCAAACTGCACGCAATTTACCTGATTTGTCATAAAATTTACATCTTATCTAAATTTTAGTCTGAAAATAGGATATGAAAGTTTGCTGCAAATGCAGGAGTCTATGCAACTGTGAAACAAAATTAGCATATAAATTCTTATATGCACTTACAGGACAGTAAATAGAAATGACTTTATCAGTCACCTACCGTCCTCCGCTCTTGCAGCGATCTTCAGGAGTGTTCACTGAGTGCTCCCCGGGCTCCTGAGGAGGTAACTCGGTTTGCTTCATTCTTTTGATACTTTTCCGCGTTTGTTTGATGCAATAAATGCAAAATTTACTTCACTAGAAATGTTAAATTTAGTAAAATATTTGGGAAATTTAATGATGTTCTTTTACAACGTTTTACAACTTCACTCAGTTTCCTGTGTCGTATTTTCGCCAGGCTTGTGGTGCATAACGGACCAGCGAGCAGTCCCAGGCCGGGCTGGGGACGCAGTAAGGGCCCGTCTCCAACAGCAACAAACTGGGTTGAAATATTGAATAGTTACTGTTTCTTTTCTTTTATTCCTTAACCCGGGAAGATTCTTCCTCTAATTGCTCCATAGTGCAGCAGGAACTACTTCGGAAGCCGAAGCCCTTCCCGCTTCCAGGTGCCCGTTCCCCCGGCTCTCTAGGCGCCCAACTTCCACATCCTGAGACCCCGCCGCGAGCTCTGGGGCTGTGTTCAGATCGTACGAGCCTCCACCCAGAGTTTCAGCCGCAACGGACTCGGACATCCGGGCACTTAACTTCTTCAGGCCCCTGGATTGTATGGCAACCACAGGCACATGGAGAAAGAAGGTTTCCGAACGTCTCAGTCTGCAAAACTGAATGACGTGTTCTTCCAGGAATACGAATTTCTTCTTGTACTTAGAGATTCCTTGCTGCGCGCCAACGCCAGCTCGATGTGCAGCTGCCGCCTGGTGGCTAGGGATGCGCGAGGAAGCGGAAGGCGGCCGGCCTCGGGCTCTCAGGCGCCCCCGGAGCAGGTCAGGGCACAAGCCTCACGGAACAAAGCGGGCTCCTCAAGGGAAGCGCTCACCCGGCGGCAGGACGCGGCCCGGCAGGGGCGAAGAGTGAGCGTGTAAATCTTTACAAACGCACTGGTGCATCAGAATCATACCGCTTAAGTTCCCCAAATAAAACTCAATTATTTCCAGAGATTTTGAAAAATATGCATAAATATAACCATACTAGAGGGAAAAGAATGTTTCTTCATATAGAAATATATATATATATATACACATAAATAATACACACACATATATGCCCATATATACAGGGGTGCAGAACAAGAAAGCTCTTAAATATACTTTAAAGGGAAACTAAAAATTGCATAGCTCTGAAGACAAAACATTTTCAGCAAAGGGGAGCAGTGAACTTTGAATTAGTTGTCTTGGGAAGGTATTGACATAAAGATACATTACTGTACTGAAGATTTTTTGATAGACACACATTTTGGTCAATTACTGAGCCATGAAAACTTGTATCAGACCGTGACATTGCTCTTCCCGATGGCTTCATCAGTGACCGGATGGAGCTGTGGCTGTCTGACACGATCTTCACACTTGCTTCTTACTTCATAAATAACCCAAAACAAAATTGGATATTATATTTCATAATATCACTAACACTTATGTTAAGCCTTTTAAAAGTGATTGACATTGAAAAATTTCTCTCCTACATTTCCTGCTCATGAGCCCCCAGATGTGACTTCTATATGAAATAACCTTCAAATATACTGACATGGAGACCTAGGGTACATAGAATGTCAGTCTCATGCCCAGTATGAAACTGTATTGCCTATTTTAATTAAATATACAAAACAACTCCACTGGTTCAAAACAGCAATGCTGCTTTGGGTTGTTTTACCAACAACACGAGGCAACAGCTGTCTGAAATTTAATTGAAGCCTCCCTGAAAGTGTGGGAGACGAAGCCTCAGAGACAGGGAGGCTAAAGAAGTGGTTTTCGACCATGGGGCTCCTTAGCAGAGGGTTTAAATAATAAGTCCGTAGGTCAGCTTGTTGGCAAGCTTGCGACCTTCGGTTTTTACTTTCTAGTACTATCATGTCAAGTTCCTAGCGGATATTTATTGAGGTTTAGATGCACATTTGAGAAAAAAACAAAACGATACAAAACAGTGTGGAGTGTGATGGAGGTCAACTAAGTATAATATCAATGGCTTAAAATTATGACATAGAATGTTAGCTTTCAAAATCATTCCTCTTATGAAGAGCATGCCTTCTCTTTCACATTTAAAATACAATGTTTTCATCAACACAAGCAGTTCTAGTGACACAATTCCCAACATGATTTTGCACAAAATTAAAATGTGCTGTGTGTATCTACATACATATGGCAAAAAGCAGAGTTGGGATTATTGGATTCACTGATTTATGATTTTTTAATTTGCTCTTGAATACCCTCAGGTGAAAACACTGATGTTATGTTTCTTCCTAAATGAAAGCACCTTCATTACTCCAAATATATCAAATATAATTTTTTATTTACCAACATTAATGAAATATATTTAAGATATAGTTTGTAAAGGAAATAAAGACTATGAGAAGATAAATAAACTACTCATATACCTTCTCTGGTCATTGTATGCATAATTTATTACTCTTCTGGAAGGAATATTGGCTGAGAATAATATGCATCCAGTTAACATAAAAGTGAACACATACCTACTCTTTATCATATCACTTAAGATTTTTATGCTATAATTGCTCCTTTCTATTCTTAATGAATTGAAAAATGATTTAGGATTTTCCCTTAAAAAGTTAATACTATATTCAGAGAATTAAGATTATACATGTTCAGTAAAATCTTGAATTGTTTTATAAGGGTTTCATCACCAACAAGGGCCACAGAATTTAAAAACTGCGCTAGAGACAGGAATTTGTAATTTTTCTTCCTATATGCCAAATGAAAATTAACTCTAGCTCCACATTTTTGTACTGTTCCTATGTTTATAATTTTAAATGCATCTAAATAAATTGCTTTGACAAATAATTACAAAAGAGGACTTAAAGCTTTCCTGAAAAAATGGAGTTTGGAAAATGATCTAGAAATATTTTCATTTGTCATACTGAAGTAAGATTCTGTTAAACTTAGAGCTCTGTTTCTGCATTAAAATGTTTTTATTTGATAGAGCTTCATTTTATCTGACTTTCTCCCTTTTATCTGCCTGTAATATTTTTTAAAAAGTATTATCTGATTTTGTGAAAAATTTCCTTAACATTCCCTAAGTTTCCAGTAAGCAGCACTCAGGTCTAACCAATCGATTCAGGCTTCAACCAATAAAGAGCTCAGGCCTAAAACCTACCAACAGTGTAAAGATTTTCAGTCTACATGAACTCAAAATGACTCTTTCCTGTGCAAAATCTCAGGGGTGTCATACATGTCTATCAACATACCAAATTGGCTTTCCCAGCAACTTTAATTTACTGATAACCTCACAGATTTGGTCAATACATAAATGACAACGATTTCAGGAGTCTGACTGTGTTTACTTTAAAGGCAGTTATGAACGGTAATCACAGGCCAGTGGAGTGCATTATGGTCATTTAATGTGTTTTGAAAAATGATACCCACAGTACAACCTGGCTTCCTGCACCGTGATTCAGCCTAATGCTCTGTGATTCCTCGCAAGTAGGAGCGGAGGAAACGCAGCTTCCCACGCCACACGCATCACAAGGCTCTGCCTTCCTCGGCTGAGTTACTATGGTTGTGACCTAGTTCCGGTCTGAGGAAGCTGGTGGCTTTGGAGTGGAGAAAAGAAAGCAGTGAATCTTTTGTTTAAAAAATCGTAACTAGCTGGTTCCCTCCTTGTTCTCCCTGGATATCGAATGTATGACAACATTTCTACTCCTGCTGCCTGAGATAATGTATACTCCCTTTCTGTCCCTGTATGTAACTCCCAACTACAGGGAAAGGGGGCGTTTCAAAATAATTACTTGTCGGAGGCACCTTAAACAAACAACTGTTTTGATCTTTTTAGTAGTTCTGCGTCCTTTCACATGCAAGTGTTATTTATAAATACTCAAGACTCTTGGCATATGTTAAAGATAGATGTAGAATTGAAAGGCAGAGAGATAGAGGAGAGAGAGAGAGAGAGAAAGGGAGAGAGAGAGAGAGGGAGAGAGAGAGGGAGAGAGAGAGAGGGAGAGAGAGAGAGAGAGAAAGAGGGAGAGAGAAAGAACCAAATAAAGAATGAATCAAGTAGATGTACAGAAACATTCTGAACAAGAGAGCGGTCTGACCCAAGAACCAGGACCGTCTACCTCCGACAGACTGACAGTTTAAATTAAGAGGCACATCTGAAAGTTTAGACAGGAGCTCGACCTTTAAGTTTTCTTGCTCTTCCAAAGATTTCTCAACGTTCTGCACAGACTCGGAGCGTGGACAGTGGTTGGGAACAAGCCCTAGGCCTCCGTCCTGCCACAGGCTTCACAGAGCGGATACACGGCGTGGGGGGGCTGGCAGCCGGCCGTCCTGCACGTGGGTCCTGTGCCCCAGGTCTGCCAGAGGGCGGGAGCCAAGTGGAAGGAAAGCCGGGGGCTCCGGGTGTTCTCAGGGGGCACCTCACTGGCTACCACAATTTCAGGCGCTCACCCGGAGGTGTGAAGAAGCTGGCTGGGTGAGCTCCTTGTGGCCCTGGAAAGCGCTTCCCCGCAGGAGAAGGTAGACAGAGACCAGGCAAGCGACGCAACCCCCTTAAACCAACCTCACACTCGCCTCAGAGAGTAGACTTTGCCAGAAAATTCATTTCCTTTTTTTTTCCATATTCGTTTGAGATCTTCCATTTAAAAGAATTCTTAGCAAAGTTACGCATTTAGTCCTTTTAATGCAAATGTTAAAGGCTTTTATGTTTTAGATCATTTTTTAAAGATCTTTAAAAACTATGGAAATTTGTTTCCAGGTCTTTCTAAAATGTAGCATTTCTGTTAGATTTGCACCAAACTCACGTGGATTATGTCATGTTTGATTTGCTGTTTTCCTCACATTTCAGGGCTTGTCTTAGTTTTTAATGCTCCTATATTTCAGTACCTACCACTGAATGATGGGTTCTGCGTGTTGTTTTCTTGCCTAGTTACGTTTCCTTGAATCTTTTCCCCATCAGTCGAACACCTGGCACCTGCGACTCCAGGTGACAGCTGGTCAGGAGGCTTCAGGTCTCTTCCTTCCCGCTCGCGCCATCTCTCGCCACTTGGAACCAAACCAGGTACCAACCTACTTTTAGTCTGCAGGGAGCTTACTTTTTACGTTTCCTATTATTCAATCAGCTTTCAGTAGATTTTCAAATAGGACAACGATCGATCTTTTAATGCCCTAATCTTTTTGCCTGTGTTTTTCCATTCGACTTCTCAGTTCCAACATTGAATCTCGGTTTCAATTTTTATATTTTCATACCATTAGTTTTAGTTGATGTTTATAAAGTGTTTTCTTTGCTTCAGCTGCCAGTATTCCTCTTACTGCTTCTGTAAGACTGTTTTTGTGTGTGTGTGTGTGTGTGTGTGTACATTTTGAGTACTAGTTCTGAGTGATTCATTTTGTCTGAATTCTCTACTTCAAGTTGTTAAGTGTGAAATTTTAATAATGCTTGCCTTCCCCAGAGACCTTCCAGGATTTCCTATTAGCTTATAAACTGTTACAGTTCTTAGACGCCATGCTGAGATGGGAGACTTCAGCCCACCTGGCAAATTAAGTAGGGCCTGTCCGTAGGGCCAGATAAATACCGCAGTGTGTGTTCACCCCTTTGGCTTCGGAAACCTGCCGGGACTTCACGCCGGCGCTGGGCCCGACCGGGGCTCACCTTCCCCATTCGTTAGCCTCTCGTATGTAAAAGTGGAAAACACCCGGCTCTGCATTGCTTGGGTCGAAATCCTTCCGGGCCCGCCACCCCTCTGCGCTGTCCTGGGCCTTGCGAAGCCCTGCGTCCGGGGCTCGTTTCTGATCGCTGATCGGCGGCGGCCCCCACGCGTGAGCCGGGGCCAGTGTGGGTGACAGACGGGACAGAGGGAAGCCCCCCCCCCCCGCCTCCCTCTTTCTTCCCTCCGCTGGCGCTGGGGCCGCGCCCGTCCGTCCTCCGCGCTCGTCCACGCCGCCGCCGCCCGGGCTGCGCTGTCCTCGGGGCCCCTGGAGCCTCCGGCTCCGCTCGCGTCCCCGCCAGCTCCGAGGCAGGACGGGCGGCACTGCCCTCAGGATGCCCGCCCGGGAGAGCGCCCCGCTGGCAGCTCTGACCCTTCTCCTCTTCAACCTTTAGGGCGCCGTGTCCAGGCGATTGTCTGCCCCAGTCGTCCCGCCGCAGGCCCTGCCCGAGGCTGGCGGACCAGGAGCTGCGTCCAGCGCGGGCCCGTCTGCTAGATTTTCCTGCGGTTCGCTGAGGGTGTCCGTGCTCAGGCCCGTCCATCCCCCCAGTTGACGCGCGTTTTCTCGGCCCACGGCCCGCACTGGAAAATAATCGCTCGGGGAAGTCAGTGCCTAAAACCCTGCGGAAGCCGGAGGGAGCGTGTCAGGGAGCTCCCGCCCCTCTCGGAAACCCCGCGCTGCTTAGGAAACCGAAGGCGCCTTAGCAAGGAGCGGTGACCTTGTCCAGCAGGCTGCTTGGACAGCTTTACTGCGGCTCTTACTGACTTGATGCCGACCACCCTGTGGAGCCGGCGGCACCCTTGACATCTAAAACATGGAGCTCAATTTTTTTTCCCACAAATTCTATCTAAATTTGATATTAATGCTGAGATTCATCTCAGGTAAAGCTTGTTTTCTTTGAGACAGGGTCTCGCTTTGTAGCTCAGGCTGGCCCTGAGCTCACTCTGTAGCCCAGGCAAGCCTGGAACTCAGCAACCCTCCTGCCTCTGCCTCCCGAGTGCTGGGATGACAGGCGTGAGCCGCCACGCCCGGCTGGTAAAGTTTTGTTCTCCAGTGTCAGACAGTTTTCTTTCTTCTCATGGTGTGGATGCTCTGCCTTTGCTCTGAGGTTAGTGCTTTATTGAAGTAAAGCATGATACTTAAAATAATAGGTACACTTTGAAGCTATTCAGACATCCAAAAATCTACCCACTTGACTGTAGCTTTTCTGTTTAATCGCAGCAATTCCTCTGGCTCAGAGTCTTCCTGTAAGTCACAGGAAGGCGAGCCCTCACTTTATAAATATTACCAGGATTACTGATGTTACACAGAAGTCTTCCCAGGGGTTAAAGAAGAGGGTTTTCTAATTATTGCCCAAGAAGCAAGATTTATAACCCCCATACCATGTTTTGTTTCCTGTAATGATGTCAGAATAAAAGACACAGCTGAATTTTGAAACTTAATGGTAACCAATTGGAAAATAAGATATGGCTTTTGCACTTTCCTAAAAATAACTTCAAAGTAAGGTTTACAAAATTCAACTTAGAATTTACCAAACTCCTATTCGTGTGGACTGACTTTCGATTGCATCTAATCACATAGTATTAGAAGGCTTTTCTGAAGTTATTACTGGGACTAATGGAGCAATGTGGAAGGTCTATCACACACACACACACATACATGTGCACTATATTACACACGTTACATTACACACCCACAAGTAAGACTACCACTTAGGCTTCCATTCTCACGAGTCCATTGGTGACCGCTTTGTCTCCCCTTGATGTTTTCTTGGACAGTGTTTGTTAGTGTGACCTGCACCTTCCGCTGACAGTCGGGCCCGAGAAGCCTTCTGCCTTCTGCCTTCTGCCTTGTCTGCCAGGAGCGAATCAGCCACCCTCGCCTTTGCACGGCAGGCCGTGGGGCCCCAGGTCCATACGGGGCCAGACCCAGGGAAGGTTTCTCCCCAGGCCCGTTTTCCCTGCAGTTCCAGCTACCCTTCCCTCTGTCACAGCCTCAAACCTCCTCCCCACAAAGACATCTTCGATTGCTTCTTACGATTTCTTCTTTTTCTTTTTTTTTTTGTTGAGACAGGGTCTCGCTTTGTACTTCAGGCTGGCCCTGAGCTCACTATGGAGCCCAGGCAAGCCGCGAACTCAGCGATCCTCCTGTCTCTGCCTCCCGAGTGCTGCGATGACAGGCGTGAGCCACCACGCCCGGCATGATTTCTTTTTTTAAGTTTAGAGTTATAATTAGGTTCGTTAGGCTTTTTAATCTTCCTGTTACAAATTCTTTACTTAATCTCTAGACAACTCATGGCACACGTCTTTAAACATTTCATTCTATTTCCTAATTCTAACCCTACACAGATATCTTTGCAGACAAAGTAGACAGACGAGGAGACCGAATTCTGTGGGTGAGGAAGGGCCCGGAGGGCGAACTCACGGCTCCTCTGACTCCATCAGTAATTAGTACGAGAAAGGAACATTCTACGTGTTACTCCAGATGCTCTCTGGTTGCCATAAGAGAATAAATAAATGCACTCAGATATAAACTAGATCTGTCCTCCCTTTAATGCCATAATGACTGAAGTCTGTCAGCCTCAGAAGGCTTAATTTTTTGAAAATGTGCTGGGATAACAGGAAACTCATCTTATTTCATATTTAGTGCTAAACAGACCATTGTAGTATGTTCTATACACATCAGCTGGTTGATGAGTTACAAGAATATATTTTTTTGTAAACAATTTTTTTTCAGATCTTTCACATGTATTAAAACCCAAAGCACCTTTAAAGAACACATTGCACTTAGTCTTTATACATATTAAAATTATAAGGAGACTTTAAAAACATTCTATGGAGACCATTTCCTCTTCACAAGTATGATAATGTGCTTTCTGGTGTGTGCTTGACACAGCCGTGTTTTCTCCCACAATAATATTGTGGTATCAATTTTTTTTTTGAGATAGGGTCTCGCTTTGTAGTTCAGGCTGGCCCTGAGCTCACTATGGTGCCCAGGCAAGCTGCCGCGAACTCAGCAATCCTCCTGTCTCTGCCTCCCGAGTGCTGGGATGACAGGCGTGAGCCACCACGTCCGGCATTATATGTGGTAACTGGGGATCGTACTCAGGTCCTTATGCTTGCGAGGCAGGTGCCGGAACCACTGAGCTAACCCTCCGGCCCTGTGGTATCAATTTTTATGATGCTGCACCCATTTTATTTGAAACTAAATAGAACACAGTGGATTTTTTCCATCTAGTAAAATATAAGGGAAATATGTGTGAGAGTCTTATGCATTGTAACATTTTAACTACCCTTTAACAGATTATTATTAATTTATATGGAAATAACAGCTATCTAGTTCTGCTGTATTTAGTATGTAACAAAATGCTATAGCATGACACACTTCATTTTGGATGTTGTTTTTATTTTGATAAAATATTGTCCAATTTAGAATATTATTAACTTCTTTCCTTCAAAAAGTTATATTAGCTACATTCTTCTGAACCATGCTACATGTGAACTTAAAAGATTGGGTCTGAGACAATTATCAGCACCAATAATAATAATAGTCATTTATTGAATAAATGTGCTTTTAAGTGAGTCAAGAGTAAGATGGTGTGCACATCATATAAGTGTAACACAGACCCACCATTTCTGCTCCCTCTCTCCACTCTGCTTCCTAATGGCATTTATATCATTTATTTCATGGAATAATGACATTTTGAATGTTCCAAATGCTCATGATAATACTTCAGCATGAAGGCGTCTCAATTTCCTGCGTAAGTCCGTTGTCCAGATTATAGATACCGTCCCCACCCCGGAGCGTTGCTCTTTACTTCCATCAGTTGACTGTGTGTTAGTGTTTTTCCTAACATCCTGCTTCTCGAAGGTGTTATTTTGCACCCCTCTCCTCTGCAGAGCACACCGTGCCAGTCGAAGGTGGGAGGACAGCGCTGCGCCTTGCCCCCGGCTCACGTCCCCAGGTCGCCCGTCTCTGTGGCACTGGGCGGACCGTGGCCCAGACGTGCTGCCGAAGAGCTAGAAGCTGCCGGTGGCTCCTCTGCGCTGGGTGCCCTGGCCCAGTGGCAAATCCCACGGCCGCAGCCTTCTCTGGCCCTTCACCCCTGAGCCTCTCAACGGTACTTTATGTAAATAAATGTTACATGCACGGCGGGGAGCGGAGCGCGGGACTGAAGGACTATGGAGCAGATGTCTCTGACCCACTGTCTGTAAGGGCGTGAGACCCTCCCTCCTGCCCCAGTGCGACGCCTCCGTCGACTCAGCACTCTGGAATAGCTTGGAACTGTGTTCACGGAGAGTAAAATCAAATGTCTCTTCTTCTGAGACTCAAGTGGCACAAATAATGCCACGGGGAAGAGGTTTGGAGTGCTTTTGTTCACCATCCCCACGTGATTCGTGTATTTCCGTGTCAGGGCCCCGCACTGTGGCCACCCTGAGCCCCGAGGCCGGGCCCAGCCGGCGAGAGCCGCTGCCTGACTGCGCTCTCCGCTCGGGCCCGCCCTCGCCCTCGGCCGAGGCCTGGCACAACGAGCCTCTGACCCCGGCGGAAGCTGCCCCGCGCGAGGAATGGGCTCGCGAGGGTCTTCGAGAAGCGCTTGGGTCCCGCGGGCTCGCTGCCCGTGTCCTCGGGCGGTTTACACAGCAGGCCTGGGCCCTCGCTTTGTGCCCTGCGTGGCGCGCTCTCCTGCCCCGTGATGCCACCGAGCGTGGGACACGCAGCCCCGGGGGAGGAGGGAGGCGGCTGTGCCCCTGAGGCTCCCAGGCCTGGGCGCTCCCTCCCGGAAGTCCGGGCAGCCTCTCCTGACAGGCTTCGGGGTGCCGTGCGGAGGCCCCTGGTTCCCTCGTGTTTCTTCTCCACTACGTGTGGGACTAGATTTATTTGGCTTCCTGGCCAGACAGTGCTACCCACGCTCTCTTTTCTTGGAGAAACATTTGATTTGCATGTTCTTGCAGTGACCTCGATTATGTACTACGCTGAGTCTCACACGGAGGTGAGTCCCACGGGACTGTGGCTCTCGGTGGGCGGCAAACGGAGTCTGTGAATTCTCAGCAGGTAGAAGAATCCAGCAAGGAAGTGGCGACAGAAACACTTGTAATACGTCTTATGTCAAAGAAGTGAAAGATTTACAAAGAAAATACTATCGATTCAGGTTGCTATAAGATCCACTTAAAGCTCTATGTGTCTGAAGGTGACTGGGCGGTGTGCTGTACGTCCAGTGGCTTCACCCACTAGTGAGCTCGGTGGCTAATGGTGCTCTCTGGAAGGGGCCCAGGGGAGGCCGCCTCTCCTCTTGCCCTCCTTCCCTCCACTCCCGGGCTGCGGAGGATACCAGGCCTCTCTCTCCCTGCTCCACCCTAGCAGCAGCAGCGTAGACTGGAGCCCTGAGCCGGGTGATAAGAAGCACAACCGAAGAACGGGGGTTGGGGGGGTTCATTCTTGCACAGTCTCCACGTAAACTGTTCAGGAAGGTTCAGGCCAAAGCAATTTTAAAGTCCAGCATTCCAAAGTAGTTGATCAAAATCACTCTAAGTGTGATTTCTATTTATCTTTAAAAACGAACCTTTCTGCATTCAAACTTTAGAGGTAGAGATGCTGTATTTCACAGCAGGATTGATTATTGAGCCAAACATCATGGCATTATATAAATGAACCCTATCATCATTAATCCTGAAAAGATGACACCACAACTGCACCTGAGATCTGCAAAGAATCCTTGTGAAAAGGCCATGCGAGGAACTCAGTAACTTAATGTAATTTTTGTGAGAGATGCTAACAACAGACTTTATCAATCCATGTCAGGTCCCAACAAAGGAAGGATACCTTCTGTTTCATGTGATTCAAGACTCGCATGACCCTGAAGCATGTACATATTTTTGAAATTTAAGACTACTTAGAAGAAATGTTAGTTTTCTCATGCTCTCTGCATTTCTGCAGTTCTTTCCATTGTTGTCTAAGAAATTGCTGTCATCTCAGATGCACATGAGAACAGTTTTTGTAGGAACAACTTTAAACAGGGTCCAGGTATTTCAATGTGTGTGTGTGTGTGTGTGTGTGTGTGTGTGTGTACACAGATTCTCCACACGTGTCTTGACAGATTTTCAAGTGTGCAGTAAGCAGTATTGTCACCCACAAGCCGATGCCTAGCATGCAGTCATCCTGTGTCACTGACCTTGTGTGCTCATTGGCTAGACACCCCTCCCCGTCTCCTCTACCCTTCTTCCTCTGGCAGTCAAAATTCCTTTCTTGCTTCTATCAGTTTGACTATCATAGGTAAACCTTCTACTCTGGGTCTCAGACCAGAGTTAAGGGGTCATACAACATGCTGAGGGAAAAGACAACTCTAGCTTCTCCCACTAAGAGAATCTGTGTCCTTGTCTTGGTCTGACTGGTTACAGGGTCAGGGCCATTGGTGCCTCCTGTGGGAGTTTCCCTATTATGGGACGCACCCCTGAGGCAGCTCACCACCTCACAGTTGAGTTTTACAAGGCCAGATAAAGGGTCTGTAATATATTCCAAACAGGAATTGATGAAACCAATACCAATATCTTTGTCGTAAAATGTAACCAGATCAAGGTATGGCAATTCCACTATCTTTGCTATAAATCTAATAGCTACAATGAACCATAGTGAGAAAAGAGAGAGCGAAAAAAGAAGATTATATAGGCTCTCTATTCATGATGGCTATACTGGGGTGTCTGTGCCTGAACTACATAAGATTACATTATCCTGTTTCCACTCATATGGTAAGATACCACAGAATGTGCTAGAATAAAACAGATTTTCTTTCATAAATATGTTTCAGAGCATTAGCTTTCAACCACCTCAATCCTCCCCATTCAACAAAAGGCCCACAGTGCATTTTTGTTAAAAGTTTTTGTTGCTGGGGCCTTAGCACAGAACCTCACCTATACTAGGTGTGTGTTTTACCACTGTACAACTCTTTCTATTTTTGTTAAATTGTAGATACATTTGATTATATTCTCTGAAAGAGAATAAGTTGGGTATTTTATTTCATGAAAAACTAATGAAAGCAGTGCTTTGGTAACCAGCCTAATAATTGAGAGACATGGATTCCTAACATATTAAATATTTTGAGTCAAGAGATACCATTTAAAAAATTGTTCTCAAAATCAGGGCATCAATTAAATACAAAGTCTTGTGCTTGGAACTGAAAAATATCAGGACTGGCTTATCCAGCTTATGGCACATTCTCTGAATGATACTGTTTTCTTCATATTAGCAATTTCTAAGTGGCTTCACTGTGTAACTTTCAGTAAACTTAATCAGGTGCCATATTTCTTTGTCCTGGTGTTCTTCATTCACAACTTTCTTTTACTTTCTTGGCTTTTTATTCCACTGAATTGGTTGTTGTTGTTGCTGCTGCTGCTGCTGTTTTTGTCTGGTTTTTTGGTGCTTTCACTGCTGGCGCCCCCGTGCCATCATGTCCTGCATTAGCGACTCTCTTCACTAGGAAGGTATCCTGCGCCCTGGCTCCCAGCATTTATAGTAACTGCTCTTTTTATCTGATGTTTATTTCAGCCTCAGAACTCCTGTGAGGTACAGAGGTGAGGAAAAGCACAGGGAAAGTGATAGCTCTTTGCTTCAACGAGCTACACATAGCAGAGATACAAGATAATTGAAACAGACAGGCACAATAAAGCAATTAAAATTTTATTTCTTTTTTAAATTTAGCTTCTGGCACTCAGCTAATACAAATTCACAAATAGAGGAGGGAAGGTAGAGAAAGCTGGGATAAAGAAGATTGAAGAAGCTTGACAATAATAAAAAAAATCTAATTTTATTTTTATTTGACTTTCAACCAAGAGACCAAGTGTTGAAATCAAAACAAACCCTCAGGCTTGTATGTACCAGTATCCAATGTACTCAGCAAAGCAGCAACTTGCAGTATTATATTGGGTAAACAGCTTCTTGCCTGGTGGAGAAAATAAAGCACAAATTCAAAATGAATTCTGCCCATATTTGGATTATAAATTTTGATGGTATATAAAGAAAAAAAGCAAATACTGAAAACTAATCTAACACAAAACTAGAAAAAATAGGATATTTTTGTCGGTAATGGTAATTATCAAGTATATTACAATGTCTATGAGAATTATTGTGTACTAATACAGTGTATGAACTGAATCATGACTTTTATAATGAATTTTGCTGTGAAATTACATGAAACTATATTAGACAGTATTTGTCAATATCTGTTAACATTCCACTTCTAAAAATATTGTGAGCAAGTAAGCATTATTCCACAAGATCTTTACAGCAGTGTTCTTGCAGTATCATTCCACAGTTTCTATTTGTATAAATCCACAATAGCTATTATTTGGAACGTCCTGTGAATTTCTAGGTTCACAGTTACTGTCCTTGTTTGTGACAACGCAGTTTAGATTCCTGTCTCTTTTGTCTATGAAATTAAGAGAAAGCTAATGCAATAAAAAAAAGAACATGTACTGAGTTGCTGGGCATATATAATTATCTTTCCAAAGTCGAAGAAACTGAAACACATGGAATAAAAATATAAAAACAATGAAGCCCATCAACTTTTAAGTGCAAAGACATTTTCTATTTCAGAAAAAGATGAGCACCAGTTAACATCTCCAGCGTAACGCACTTGAAGCGGAAGTCGGACCCCTTCGCCCTCTGCGGCACTCGCTTGGCCACGGGGGATGGGCTTCCGTTGCTTCGCGGTTCAAGCCAAATATCTGAGTGTGATTCCGCTGCTGTTCTGTTTCATGCTGTCCTTTCGGGAGGACTGGATCTGACCTGGGATCTTGTGATCGGAAACAAGCAGTAGGTGACACGGCTGTACCCATCTGCCTGGACCCCAAGTGGTCGGTTCTCTGCTCACCACCTGCCAGCCCGGTGCCTTTCCTCACCGATAATACTTCCTTCAGTGTGTACCCTGGCCTTGTCTTCTTTAAAAAAATGAATTGATCGTATTATTCTTGGATTTAAAACCTTTGGGGGCTGGGTTTATGGCCTGGTGTTAGACCACTTGCCTAGCACGCTTCAGGCCCTCGGTTTGGCCCTCAGGACTAAGACGTGTTTTCTCGTGGCTTTGAAATAAAGCAAGGGTCCTCTGCAGAAACTTCATCCTGCCTAACAGCTTTCTACCTGTTCTTTTCCGGAATGTTTCCCTATTGTTCCAAAGCTGGAGTCACTGCCCTACTTCAGTCATATTACAAAGGTTGAAATTCATTTGGTATAAATTGGCTTTTAAAACATGCTACAGATACCTTTCAGCAAAAGAAAATGAACTGTGGTTTCAGAAAATATTTACAGTGCTGGGCTGTTCCTGCAGCTGTGTTCAATAAGCGACCCACCGTGCTGCACTGGGAGAATAGGAAGCCGGATCCCCCCGCTGGGCCTTGTTCACGGCAGACAATGGCGTCCCAAGGAAAATGGCCTTTCTCCTCCACGCTGGCAATTTCCATATGTGGCCCCAGAACTCAGCTCAGTATGTGTTTGAATCTAATTTGATTCTTTTCTTCTTCCTACAAAAACTATATGGTTTCTAAATCGGTTTAATGGAAGCAACTATCAGAACAATATTCGCTGGAAAAGCTGTCGATGAGGAAAATCCATACAAAGCAGCACGTGCATTTTGTAGATGGAGTGGTGTAATCATTTTAGCTGGAGAAGGAAGCAGATCAGCACTGTAAAGGAAGAACATCCTTATTAATCCATCTTGAATTAAATGTATTTCACCACGATTTAAATTCTTTTGAGGGCTTCTGGAACTTTCTTTTGTTCGTTGTTGAATTCCTATTACCACAGACAAGTACATATTTCCCTAGCATTTTCTGTGCATGTGGCAGTTTATGCTCATACTTTTAACGTTACTTTTTCTTTTAAATCACTGACACCTAGATTTAGAGAGTTATAAATCAGTAATATTTGTAGTTTCTACCTTGTCTCACATCCTTACGCAAATTTCTGATAAATATTTAGGCTACATCACAGTGCCTCTTCTTTTCCATAAATCAAATCACAATTTGTAAACATAGTACTAGAATTTATCATTGACTGAGCAGTTCTAAAGTCATGAAGACCCAGTGATCCACAGCCAGTGGCTGTACCGGAATCTGCTCTCAGCCTCTCCGTGTTTCTTGGTAACTACGGGGTGATTTATCGGAACACAGAGGAAAAGCTTCTCTCCTGAATTTCAGTTCTATCTGCTGTAGGTTCTTCGCCCTGAAATACTGAATGTTTTTCCTTTCCTTTCTTCTCATACCACTTGTCTCTTTTTAAGTTTGTATTTCTTATTCTACACTTATTATAGGAAAGCAACTATACTAAATGTTTATTCCAGTGGTAAGAAGAGCGATGTTTCTAGTGGTTGCAAAGACAAAGTATTAAACATAAGAGTGTCACTCTTCTTACTTCTTCCTAGGAAGAAATTGAAAAAACCCTTATAAATCTGTAATATTGTTTAAACATGAAGTGGAGGAGTGGAGGGTAAAAGTTAATAGAATCTACAATCACTGGATATGGGCAGGAAGATGTGTGCATGTAATCCTACCTGCGGGTTTCTCTTTTGTCCAATTACAAGAATATAATTCCAACCAATACTCTTTAGCATCACTGCATTTCATACCAGATCTCATACAATCTCAAAACTCAAGTTACTACTCAGAAGATTAAATTGCATAAACCTAGAAAGACAAGGAAAATAAATATTTGCTCTGAAGCGTTACCTAGGCAAAATGCAGAAACTTCAGAAGCTCAAGAGAAATAAACACATCAGCTTAAATCATAGAAATGTGAGAACCTGAAGCTAGTTTTGAAAAGTTTCAAAAAACCTGCTGAAACAATTAAGAGTGAAAGAGCAAAGAAAAAAAGGCATTGCAGGTGGTGCGTGTACGTCACCACGGACTGAAAAACCTACCTGACAGGCTGGAAATATTTGAACTCGCATCAGAACTGCAGTTTTTAAAATATAGCACTAAGAGCAGAGAGGAGGGCACTCTACAGTTCCTGTAAATTGTTCAACAAAGTGTCTCGTGCTCCCTGCTCTCAGGTGATGACCCCGGCAACAGGGCTCAGGGGGTGGCTTGGGCAGATTCGAAAAGCTGTAGGTCGTAGGAAACTTGCAAATAATCGTGGACTTTACTTTGAATGTAAATTAAATAGAAAATAATGCAATAAAACTAATTTTAAGGAGCCAGAGATTTAGCTCAGTGGTTCTGGCGCCTGCCTCTCAAGCGCAAGGCCCTGAGTTCGATCCCAGTAACCACATACAATACTGGGCGTGGAGACTCACGCCTGTCATCCCAGCACTCGGGAGGCAGAGACAGGAGGATTGCTGAGTCCGAGGCTTGCCTGGGCTCCATAGTGAGCTGAGGGCCAGCCTGAACTACAAAGCGGGACCCTGTCTCAAAGGAAAAAAAAAACAAAACAAAAGAAAACAAACAAAAAAACAACAACTAATTTTAAGAATCAAACACAAAGCTATTGTTCTTTCCTTATACTCCCACATAATCCATTAAACAATATTTTGATATGTAAACCTAAACTTAAGGTTTACTTTTCTGTTACTATTATGCATCTACCTAGAGCCATCTCCAGAGATAATTTTTCCTTTTACTTTATGAAAAATGGAGTTCAGGTGATACAGTCATACTCATGTTTATAGCAGCACAATCTAGAATAGTTAAATCTTGGTAACAGTGTATATATATATCCATCAACAGATAAACTAAGAAGGAAAATGTGGTCTTTATATACAAGGGAGTATTACACTGCCATAAAGAAAGATAAAACTGAGGCATCTATAAGTGATAGCACTTTGAGACCATAAGGTTAAATCAAGTCAGTCAGACATGCAAGCTCAGTTTTTCAAAAATCTCTTTCTTGCCGGGCATGGTGGCTCATGCCTGTCATCCCAGCACTCGGGAGGCAGAGGCAGGAGGATGGCTGAGTTCGAGGCTTGCCTGGGCACCATAGTGAGCTCAAGACCAGCCTGAGCTACAAAGCGAGACCCTGTCTCAAAAAAAAAAAAAATCTTTCTTATTTTCTGAACAAGAAATAACTAGTCATATCCACTTAAGTAGAATATGTGTCATTTGCATATCATATATTACATTATTTTTCTAGTAATGGACTATAAATTACATAATGTCTCCTGATATCGTAGTCATAATACCCAACACCCACAGACTGCAGGAGAGCAGGTTGATTTTGACTCGCACTTTCATCCTCACTCGGCAGCTCTGAGACAGGGAGGCCTGGAGAGAGTTGGGCGGAGCAGAGCCGCTGACCTCATGGTGGCCAGAAGCCGAGAGCCCTAGGCGAGGCCGGGAGGGCGCCGCACTGCCAGGGCAGCCTGCAGGCCCGCCGTCCACCAGGCCCCCTAACTGCACACTCAGCCATTAGCTCCAGTGCCCCACGATTCAGTCACATTTCCAAAATCCCCTCTGGGGGAAACTCCCATGTAAATGTATGACCTGAGGGACTAGATGTTAATTCCCTTCAGCAACATTTTCTTCTTCCTTTTCGCAGTGAAAAAGGTTATCTCCCTCCTTTTTTTTAATTCTTATTTTTTATTCATTAAGTTTATTGGCACATTTGAGGTATGCATTATGATCACACGGTTGTAGGGAATTTGAACCTCTACATGACGTAGGCTTGTTTTTATTTTTATTATTTTTTAGTCTCTCCTGATTAAACATTCTGACCAAATAGACAGATCATTGCATCCTTTTGATTAAATCCTAAAAATATATAGCAGTGTGGCCAGATGCTTTGATTAAAACCTCTAATTGAATAATTATCATCAGAACAACTTCTAACTGATCTTATTTCATAAACACCACCTTCAGTCACTTTTTACTCACTATTAGAATTTATGTCAAAAGATGACATTTCCACCGGTTGTGGTGGCTCATGTAGTACCTGGGAGGCAGAGGCAGGAGGATTGCTGAGTTCCAGGCTTTTGTGGGCTACATAGTGAGCTCAGGGCCAGGCTGAACTACAAAGGGAGACCCTGTCTCCAAATAAATAAATAAATAAAATTTTTAAAAAGGATGGCATTCTGGAATTTTGGGCTGGTCATCAGGAAAGTTATTGAAATTAACAGATTATTTCTCCTGAACTAGTGTCTTTATTTATTTATGTATTTATTTTGAGATAGGGTCTCGCTTTGTAGTTCAGGCTGGCCCTGAGCTCACTATGTAGCCCAGGCAAGCCTCAAACTCAACAATCCTCCTGTCTCTGCCTCCCGAGTGCTGGGATTACAGGTGTGAGCCACCACGCCCGGCAATAGTGTCTTTATTATTGGCAGCATTCTTTAATGTAGTTAAAGCAAATCATCATCATTAACATTTACTCAAAATTACTTTCTGAGAGTAAGTTATTTTGTACAAATTTTCTTTTGTTATTTGTGGCTTTAAAGTGATTGGCACTGTGAAGTAAGGGCTGTGCTTAGAAATGTATTTTAATTATATATCGAAGTGCTGTGCTCTTATAGACAATATGTTATGGTGACACAAGTCCTTTTTAATAAAGAGTTGCACAAATCTTTCCGGAGATATATGAACTATAATTGCACTTAAAATACGATGAAGTAATTTTGATAATCTTCCATAATCTTATCTTTTTCCAAGGTGGGGGATTCTTTTTACATAATTCCAATACAAATAAAGAAAAAGGTCCTTGAACACTTTTATAGCATTATATTTAAAATTAATCTGTTCGGCTTACATTGTTCATATTTGTTAAGTATACACCTTGAGATATGTGTTAAATTATACTGTGCTCTAAATGACCAGATTCTCCATAAATGCTGTTTTATGGTGTATTGGTTCCAGGTCTCTGGAGGAACAGGCAAGAGGCAAGGGCTTCTGCGAGGCCTCCGGGAGGAGAGGGCCCTCGTGATGGCACCCCTGCCCTCCAGACGTGGAGCACCGGGCAGACTGACTTCTCCTCCCTCCCTCAAGTTTGGGCTTCAGGGGTGTCGGGTGGCACCCCCACCGCAGCGTGGATCTCTGCGTCCGAGTTCAGGCGTGTGTACCCACAGTCTGGGCACACCCACAGGCACACCCGGAAGTGCTTCCCCAAGGTGCCATGCGTTTCTTAATCTGGTCAAGGTGACAGTCACCACTCAAGGTCACAGACTCTTTTAGTCACAATGAAATATTTCAAATGTTATTCATTTATACTTGGAACTTTAGTGAACATGCATTCAAAACTCTAAATAGCATTATAGAACTATGACAGTTTAAAAACTAAAAAGCTAAACAGATTTTAAAAGACGAAACTTTCTTTAAAATTACTTAATTTGATAGATAAAATACAGTGGACTGCCAAAGTCATGGAGTTTCCTAGAGCACCAGAAAACTGTGAAAAACAGAATTTCAGATACAGTCAGAAAAATACATATTTATATAGTTTAAACCTTACATATACCATGCCTCCCATAGTTATGTAATTTAATTTAATAAAATACTGTATTAATAAAGCCTTAGAAGGTACAGGGCATTTTCACAGCATCTTAGGGATTTCAGGGCTTTGAGATGAACCAAAATTCAGAATGTGGAGACTGCTCCACGTGACACAGCAAACAGCCTGTCACGGCGCAGGAGGACAGGGCGGGAGCCAATCAGCAGCAAGGGGAGGGGAGTCCCCATCTCACACTGTCTGTGAACCCTCTGCCGAGACAATACAAAACAAAACCAACCAAACAAACAAAAACAGTTGTGGAGGAGGATATTTTCAGTTTCCATAAACCATTATTATTTAGATTATAATGAAAAACGTGCTAACAATTGAGGCCGAAAGCTCTGTAAAGTACAAATTGAAGTGGGAAACAAATTATGAAGACACAATGGCTGTGTCTCAATCGCTCAGGCTAATGACAGATCAGGCATCGGGGAGCGGCACTAGTGAAATTGAAGACAGAGCGAACAGTGGGAAGTTTGGAACAACCTCAGTAGCCCTAGTGCTGAAGAGCTGGAGTCAATTAAAGAAACAGGAAAGGGCTTACAAAACATGTGAAAGGTCACTCCCTATAATATGCAATAGAAATCATGCTAATAAATTTAAAAATTTTGGATTTGATATTTTAGTAAATATCCATAGAACCAACGTGGAAAATACTAGAACTTGTTTAGATGCTCTTGTATTCCTAACGACTAACATTTGTGCCCTGAATTATATATTTAAGGGAATTATAAACACGGGAATGCTTTGGGTCTGAAAGGTCTTCACTGGCTATTTCCATCTTCAAATTTCTCTCATTTCTGGGGACCTGGGGTTTCATTAGATTATTATCCAAACCTAATGGATTCTTTTAGTTGAATCTAATTGCAAAATGTGTTCCATTCTCTCCGTTCACAGCCACGCTAGTAATTCTCTTTCACGAACACTTTGATTCCTTTTCTTTTCCTTCTAGGTTTGGGGAAAGAAATCACTAACAAATATAGATTTATCCTTTAAAAAATGCTCCTCAATGCACCTTAGGAACTTCCATGTTTCTTTCTGTCCACGGTGCCCAGTGCACCTGGCCATTAAATCACTTCACATTTCTGCCCACTTGAAGATGGCATGTCTTTCACACAAATCAAATAGAAGATGGAGGCGGGGGACCAGGGATGTTTAATTCTACAAGAATCTAAGACAATGCGACCTCTTCTTTTTGACACTAGGTCCTAAGTTATCATTATTCATTTTTTTTAAATCAACCCATCAGAGTTCAAAGAGAAATCTTGGAAGAAAATTTATAGCTACAGCTCCTTGACTACTGAAGGAATAAAACATTGGATTGGATGATTTTTCAAAGAAGGCATTAGAAATAATATTTAATACTGTCATATAACAAGTATGAAAATTCAGTAAAATTTATGTTAGTTTGACATATATCATGTCAAGTAGGATGTATTATTGAAACTGAAAATATATAAATTCCATTCCATAAATTACATTGATAGATACTATTTTAAATGTTAAAAAAGAGAATCCAGAAAGAAGGCTAAATATTATGAATTTCATAACTTACCCACAGTTTTACAAAAAGAGTTCATTGTATTATTTGTCAGCATTAAAATAATATGCTCAATGCACTTTGCATTACTTATGAGAAATATGACAATGCCATTATAGCTCAGTCAATTATTTAAAGGAGTTAGAAAGATATTCACTGAAGCATATTAAGATATAAAAGTTTTTATAAATGTATTTTAATATGTCTTGACTTGGTTGAAGGTATTTTACTCTTAATAAGCATATGCAGGTTTTAAAACTCTGATTTTATAAATTCTGACATGTTTAAACCTCTTGTTTCAAAACCTCCTACTGCTAGTATTTGTACAATCATAAGTAATATTTAAGGTACTTACATATTTTTAGAGGTAAAAAGCAGTATCAAGTTTAATTCAAGAATTTTGGCCCCTAATTGGAGAAATTTAATTAAGCAATAATTTGTATGTAGTCACCTCATAATCAAAGCTTCAGTGTACCAAGCACAAGAAGCAAAAAAAAAAAAAAAAAAAAAAAAAAAAAAAAAAAAAAAAAAAAAAAAAAAAGTGCAATGGTATGCAATTTCTCATTGCTTATGATTTAGAAGGAAATAAATGTACTGCCATTCTTTCTTGGAGGTCAATAGTATGGTGATATTATGACAGAAACTACTCTTAAATACCTGGTCTGAAACTAAATTTTTCTCTCTCCATCTCTCTCTCTTTCCCTTTTATTCTCATGACGAATACCCACAAATTAAAGGAAAAGAGGAATACAGGTTTATTGGACTCATATGTTTTAAAAGTTTTAGTTCCTAGTTCCCTGCCTTGGAGGAGCAGTGAGAAAGGGCCTGGTCCGAGGAAATGCTCGCTCCCTGGCATCCCGGAAGTAGGAGACAGGCCATCCCGGAAGTAGGAGACAGGCCATCCCGGAAGTAGGAGTGTGGGAGGAAGATATGCGGCTCAGGCAGCTGCTGTGAGCTCTTGCTAACCAGGCCCCACTCACAGGGCACGACGTCTGGAGCCCCAGACCCAGCCCCCTTCTGGATCCCTGTGTCTGAGCACGTGAGGCCTTGAGGAGTTGGTCTGGTCCACAAGACCAGCTCTTTCCTCTACTCCTCACACACTTCTATGAATGTTCTTTTAATTTTCTAGG
>PVIC010010926.1:0-42550 GCA_004025085.1 Thryonomys swinderianus
GAAAACAAATACACACTTTGTTTTATAGCTGGATTGATACAAAGATGAAAATAATGTTATGAGCCTTTTAAAGTGCTGTGTGCTGTACTCATTTTGCCCCCTTGGCTGGTCAAAAAGGGCCCTGGTTGCAAGTCTTAGATAGACTTAAACATACACATTTGTAGAGCCCAGGGCCTTCGGAAGAGCCACTTCAGATGTTTGGGGAGAATGAGAAAAGGAGAGACAAGCTAGATGGCATTTCAATTTATATTTTCATTATAGCGACAGCATCTTCATCAGTCCTGGAACAATTTTAACTCATTTTAACCTTATTTTCTACGCCCCAGGTGAAACTAGCTGATTTTGCCTGCAGGTGGCGCTAGATCCTCAGTTCCCAGGAAGACTGCACGTGCCGAGGGTCTCTTCCCATAAGAGAATATTTCATAGAAAGATGACATTTTCAGCGATACAACTGTCCCTTAACATCACACCAACTTTTCCTATGTGCTTAGACATTTTCTTTGTACCTGGTGATGACCCAGTAATTACAAGTACTCACCTGAGAGCAGCTAATAATTCCCTCCGTACCAGTGAGTGTCACTTGGGTTTGAGTATTTGATGACTTACTGAGTTCGTCGGAGATTGGAAGTTTTATGAGTATGCAATATTATGCTTGACAGAAATAATTTTCTTCTTGTGTATATTAAACTTGGCAAATTTCAACAATCAATAGAGTATTTTTAGATATTTCAAGATTATAATTTTTCTGTCAATAAGTAATAACCATGAATGTAATAATTGTACGCATCATGCTCTAACATTAAAGTCTTTATTATGTACACTATTTTCCTGAATTATTTCCTTTTTGGCATCATACTTCTTTCTTAAGTAAGGAGGGTTCCTTTAGTTTTCTGTACATGACAATAGATCTCTTTGATTTGAAACACTATGAGCTTAAAAAATAATAAGACCTACTGGACCATGATGAGAATAAACCCAGTTTATCTCCCGCACACTGTTTTATTTATTTAATTTACTTACTCATTTCGCTGTGCTGAGGATCGAATCCAGGACCTCACACACTGAATCCAGGGCTGGACCACTCTGCCTGTCGTCCTTACTTTATGTATTTTCAGTAGATAAATGATAGGCAGGTACTGACAAAATCTATATAAACTCTGACATCAAATTTCCATCTTCCTCGCGAAAAAAATCAACGATTGTCTGTTCCTAAAGTGAATAGATATTGTTATGATGTATTTTGATTTCTCCTTTTAAGACCTCAGGAAAGACATCTGTTTTTCTTTTACGGAGTTGGTTCAGAATCCTCTGAGTTGAAATGTTACTTTCCTCACTCCTCCTGGGGTCTGCCAGTCAAAGAAAAACTTTGTATTTTGGACTTTGCTCATTCCATCACCTGAAGTTGTGTTGTTAGGTACCAATGTCTGTCAATTAAGGGAAGTTTTGATGCTGCATTATTTACTGACGCCGCCAACCGCATGCTTCTTCTAATCTCACTGCTCTTTGCCATGTTGGCATTCTCTGCTGATATGTTCTCTGTTGCTTGGCATTTTATCAGCATCATGGATGTGGGCACTGAATTTTTTTTCATACCTCTTCTTACAAAAGTAGTTCTCTCCTTAGATTTGACCCGCAACCCATCTCCCCGTACTGGAGAGGCAGCAGCGCCTCCGGATAATGCAAAAGCAAAACAAAAGGTCTGCCTACGACACTATAGATAAAATATACATCCAGGACGAGGTGAACCTGTCCGTCTCTAGCTGTGAATGGCGTCCACAGACTTGTACGGGGTTGCATCACTCATCCTTGGTGGGGGGCTCAACAGAGCTTGGTGGAAAATCCGAGAGCTTTCACCCAGAAAATGACTCACGAGTCACAGCAAATATTTTGAAAAGCTTCTTTCATATTCTTTTCCTCCCAATAAAAGGAAATACAACTGCAGGAAAAACTTTGTTTCCATTTTGTCCTTCAGTTTTTCCTTCCCTTTGAAGGGGTGCAGAGGGGAATGGGGGAAAGCCAAGAACCAGGATACATCATGCACGGGTACAAATTCCCAATGATGGGCATGATCATAATGTACACCAAAAATTCATCAATAAACCTAGTGGAATATAAAACGGAACAATGACTGTGGTGAGTAGAAATTTGCACCACCGGAACAGCGAGGCTAGCGTGCTTAGGTCTAGGCTGAGGCGTGCATGTTGAGGGTGGCCAGGCAGCCACGGGCCTGGCTCCGGAGAGCGACCGTGGGACTTTTCCAGGGCCGTCCGGGTAAGCTGTGACCGGCAAAGGCCTGAAGAGGACAACGGAAGGCCGCTCGCAGTGACTGATGAAGTCCTGATGCACAGCATATTCTAGAAAACTTTCAAAACACTTTAAGTCGCATTACAAGGGAAAAGAAGTTAAGGTTTTGGAATGTTTTTTCTCCTGAAATGAGAGGCAGATTCCAGAGCAGTATCTTCCACCACAGCTTGCGAGAGCTATAGTGGAACAGCATTATTGTTTTCCAAGTAAGTACTGAGTTTCCACTAAAGAGTAAAAGTCTTTTGGGCCGGAGATTTAGCTCAGTGGTTCCGGCGCCTGCCTCACAAGTGCAAGGTCCTGAGTTCGATCCCAATAACTACATACAATGTTGGGCATGGTGACTCACGTCCACCAGCAATCAATACCACATACCACAGTGCCTGGTGTGGTGGCTCATGCTTGTAATCCCAGCACTCGGGAGGCAGAGTCAGGAGGATTGCTGAGTTCCAGGCTTGCCTGGGCTACATAGTGAGCTCAGGAGCAGCCTGAACTACAAAGCGAGACCCTGTCTCAAAAAAAAAAAAAAAAAATCTTTTAAGCAGACAGTTCATAGGCTCTGCTGGTCCCTGGTACTAAGTACCAGTGAGACCACGAAGTAGGAAGTTATAAGGTTCCCCACCCACGAGGAATAATAAGACGACAAGCAAGCTTGTAACAGGGATGGATACTGTGCATCTTCCCACTGCACGCTCATGCTCAAAGATACATGGGAGACTAATTAGGACCCGAGTGCTCTGTAAGAGCCACATTGTGATTAATTAAAATGATTGCCACTCATTATTTTTCACAAAAGCAAGTATATTCTTTATTATACATACAAAACTGTCAGAGTAAACATGCTTAACTTACTTTATTACAGTGTTTATACCGAAATAAAATATTTATAAGGTCAACTGTTTCATTAAGCTGTTCATTTGAGTTGAAATCATCATGCTGTTACAAATATTTTAGCTAATATTTAATAATAATTAACAAAATCAAGATTTCTAACCTTTCAATGAGAACTTAATTTAATAAGAATTATCACATAAGGGCCGGAGGGTTAGCTCAGTGGTTCTGGCGCCTGCCTCGCAAGCACAAGTTCCTGAGTTCAATCCCCGGTAACCACATATAATGCTGGGCATGGAGACATGCCCACCAACAATCAGCGCCGCATTCCACAATGCTGGACGTGGTGGCTCACGTCTGTAATCCCAGCACTCGGGAGGCAGAGACAGGAGGATTGCTGAGTTCGCGACGGCTTGCCTGGGCACCATAGTGAGCTCAGGGCCAGCCTGAACTACAAAGTGAGACCCTGTCTCAAAAAGCAAAAAAAAAAAAAAAGAATTATCACATCCATTTAAAGCTCAAAGCAGTGAATTAGGTGGAACTGTCACTGGAAATCTAGAGATATGTGGTAGAGAACCTCTAAAATTATCTTCAGTGACCCTCATTTTCTGTCATTGCCATCATTAAATAATCCTCTTTCTTTGAGGGTGCAATGAATTTAGCAATTCCCTTATAGAAGTCGGTGTCCGGGTTACAAAATGCTGTAGCTCCTGGCAGGAGGACAGGAGACCCTGGCCTCTGAGGCCCTGCCCACCTCCTTCAGTTCAGAGTACCCAGCACATCAAAAGCCAAATATGGTTGTCATTTTGCAGCATCCTATCAACTGAAACCTAAGTGCACTGTATTGGGGTTATAAATATATTTGGATTTATTTCCGCTATCTTTTGTTATTCTCTCTCTCTCTCCCCCTCTCTCTCTCTCTCTCTCTCTCTCTCTCTCTCTCTCTCTCTCTCTCTCTCTCTGCTTCCTTCTCCTTCTTCTCCTCACTCTCCCCAACTTCTTCTCTTGGTCTCACTGAGGAAATGAATTGCTGCATTGTGAGTTGGTCTGTGAAAGGCCCCAGCCAACACCTTGGCCAAACTGCATGGGAAAACCTGACCCAGAGGCAGCCGTGACTGAACCCTCACCCCACAGGGAACTGTGACATGGTGAGAGGGTAACCGGCACTGTTCTTTGGGGTAACTTGTTAGGCAGCAGTGGTAACCAATACATCCTACTTGCCTGCTAAACAGTTTTGCTAAAGGGTACAGAATGTATAGATTTCTGTTAAATCAAGCTCTTTCAGATTTTTTTCTTTGACAGGTTTTTTGCTCACTTAAACATTTAATAATTTTGAAAGGTGTTGAAATGTCTATTTTTTTTTTTACATTTCTTGCTTTCCTCTTGCAGTTTTATCTAACTGTACTTAATATACTTGAGGCCATTGCATTTTGCGCTTATAGGCTTCTAGTTCACTGAACCTTTCATCGGCAGCATAGCCTGGCATTTAACTCCATGGACTTGAGATTGTCTCTGTGTTGATATTCGGTCTTTCCTTGCTAAATGATAAAATCGCTTAAACTGCCTCTGTTTGTTGCCTCAACTGAACAATACAAATAGCATCCACACGATTGCATCGAAATGAGAATTAAGTGCATTAATATTTATGAGCCTGCAGTAGTGGTTAACATATATTTAACGTCATATGATCAAGGACCTGAGTTCAGGTCTTAATGACAGAGCGCTTGCCTAGCGTGTATGAATCCCTTTGTTGAATTCCTAGCACTGCAGAAAGAAATAAGTAGTAATATTATGTGAGCTATGGGAAAACCAATAAATGTTTTCAATTTCTTTATTGAAAACAAGGCTTTTTGCTTGTGTTTTCATTGATGTTAATATAACTCTGTATCTTTTGAACTATTTCCTGTTTGTCAGGCATGTTGGCTCATGTGTAATACCAGCACTCAGGAGGCAGAAGCAGAAGGATTGCCGAGTTCAAGGCTTGCCTGAGCTACATAGTGAGCTCAGGGCCAGCCTGAACTCCAAAGCGAGACCCTGTCTAAAAAAAAAAAAAAATCCTGTTTAATCCTTTGCTCTACTGGTGTAAGCACGATCTTTTTAAAATTTTCAGTTTATTTGCACACATTCGCTGTCATTCACTGTGGACAGTTGGTACATACCAAACTCATTGTAATTCCTTTTCATTTTCTTCCTCTCCTTTTCTTCTCTCTCTCCATCTCTTGGTTACTTATTCATTCACTTATTTTTAATGGGAATTGAACTGCAGGCCTCCCATTTGCCAGGCAGGCACTGTGCCACTGAACTGTATCACTGGCTCTTGGTCTTTCTTTTTCCTTAGGTTTTATGTGTAGCACTTACATTCAATGCATAGCTAAGTGTCCTTCTTAAACACTGAAGGAGCAGATAGGTGTGATATATTTTCTCACCCATTATAAGCGTCACGCAATTTTAAAAATGTAGATTATCAAGAGAAAAGCATAATACATTTAGGTGATAAAAATTTTGTGTCATGGGAGGCTCCATAGATGAAGATGCAAGACAAGACCAAACTTTTTATGCCTGTGGGTTGGTCTGTAAGAGGCCCACTGGTGAGGAACTAAGGGGCAGCCATGCAGAAGTGTGACTAAATAAAAAGTGTGAATAAATAAAAAGGTATGAGCTAATCTTCATAGAGCGGGGACAGAGCAAGCCTGCCTGGACAGATTCCTCTTGGCCTCTGATTAGCATGACCCCTCGGAATTAGGACTTTCCAGAAAGAAATCTGTGTCTGGTATCTAGATGTCCCTCCAAAGGCTCAAGCAGTTATGGGCAGAGCTTTTCAGAGGTGGCTGGATCTGGGGTGTGTGGATGTGAGTTAAGGATGTAATGCTAAGATTAAAGGTGTGGCCGTGGGAATAAAGGCGCATTGGATTAGTTCACTATGGGTTTTTCAGAAGACTGGCTATGTTGGCTACGGGAAGCCCATCCTGGTGTGGTGCCACCACCCAAAAGGCTTGTAGCCTGAATGGGATAAACGAGAAAGGCAGGCTCGCTGCTTGGCCGCTTGCTGCCTCCTGCCTGCCACGTAACGGACTTATTTTTTCTTTTTACTTCCACTTTGCCTTGGAGCCAGCTGACTAGGGAATGAACCTTCTGTGAGCTGCGTTAAACCTTACGTACACTAACTTGGCACGTCTGGTAATTCATCCCAGGAACTAAAACAGACACCGCTGTAGGCTCTGTTGCCGGCGGCAGAGGAGAGCAGTCCTAATTTCTGTGGACTCATCGGAGGAAGAAGAGCTCTGTTTTGTTTACAAATCATTTTATGGGAAGGGAAAAAGGGATGCGGAAGACAGGAGAAGGTCAGGGAGACCTCGCTTTCGAGTTCCTTCTAACCATCATCAGCTCAATGTACCCAGCACATCAAAAGTCATACTTTGTAGCATCATATTACAGGTATCAAGTCTTTCAACTGAAAAATAATAAATATGTTATGATTATAAATCTATTGTGACTTATTTTCACCATTTTGTTTTGAACTATTTTCTCTTTTACTGTTTTTCTTGATTTCTCTTGGAAAATCTGGGATGTTATATTTAATTCTTAGTTCATCTTTTTTCTTTAACTGATTTGGGAGTGCTGTTTTTATTCTTTTGGTTATCACCTTTAAAATCCCCACATGGGGCCAGAGATTTGGCTCAGTGGTTCCAGCGCCTGCCTCGCAAGCGCAAGGTCCCTGGTTCAGTCCCCGGTAACCACATACAACAATACTGGGCGTGGTACGGCCACTGGCAATCAGTACCTCATACCACAGATGCCGGGCTTGGTGGCTCAAGCCTGTGATCCCAGTACTTGGGAGGCAGAGGCAGGAGGATTGCTGAGTTCAAGGCTTGCCTGGGCTACATAGTGAGCTCAGGGCCAGCCTGAACTACAAAGTGAGACCCTGTGTTGAAAAAAGAAAAAATCCCCACATGATGAGATACAAATCACTCCTTACCCTCATATCAAATAATATAACTCTTCCTACCTGACTCCTATTAGCTTTTTTCTAAGTTACACACTATTAAAGTATTTTTATTTTGTTCTTTTCTATACTCTAAATGAGAAATAATTTATTTATAAAGATAATACTTTCTTAAATTTACCTATATATTTATCAATCCATTCACCATTCTTTCTTCACCCTTAGCCTTTTTTTTTTTTTTCCACAGGATTTTGCTTTGTAGCTCAGGCTGGCCCTGAGCTCACTATGTAGCCCAGGCAAGCCTGGAACTCAACAATCCCCCTGCCTCTGTCTCTCAAATGCTGGGATTACACTTGGCATTGTGGTATGTGGTGCTGATTGCTGGTGGGCATGAGTCACCATGCCCAGTATTGTATGTGGTTACTGGGGATGGAATCAGGGACCTTGCGTTTGCCAGGTAGGCGCCAGAACCACTGAGCTAAATCTCTGGCCCCACCCTTAGTCTTCTTTTGAGAATTATTTTTCTGCTTCTTTAAACTACCTCTATTTGTAAGTTTGTTTAAGAAAAATATGTTGATGGTAAACAATTTTTCTGTATTAAAATTTTACTATAATCCCCTTATATTTCAAACCAGCTTCACAAAGAACACCTGAGGTTCTTCATGAATACCAAACTAACATTCCAAAAATTCTAAACAATCAAAACAGTTGTATTGTATATTTAATCCTTCTTTCTGTGTATCACAGCCATTATTCCACTGTCTGCTACTTAAAATTTGTTATGAGACTAATTATTATTACTTTTTATTCCAGTTATCTTTTCTATTTTTCAAAATCTGGTGTTTATAGCTTGAGTACAAAACAGATATGCGTTTTATACTGATGGTTTGCAGTACTTATTATAATTCTTGTATCTGTGGTTTTCAGACATGCCTACTCATAGGATTGTTACCAAGGTCAAATTAGTTAAAAAACATCAAATAACATAAAAAGTACCAGACGCATCAGAAATGCAATGTATGTGCTTACTATTATTTTTGAATAATTATTACCATCTATTTTAATATTATTTTCATTTCTGTTATTTGTATGTGTTTCTTTGGGAAGCCCATTAGATATTTTAGATGCTTGCTTATTCCACTCTTCCTATCAGTTCAATAATATTTTCTGTTTACCAAATCTGTATTTCTGTGCCAATGGGCAATTTCTTTAAATTTATTTGCAAATCACTAATTATCTTTCAAATTACACCTATTGTCCTATTTAACATATACAGTGGGTACCCTTTTATTTGAACCTGTTATCCGCTCTCTACCTCACTCCACACTCTTGTGGTTGTCAAGAGCCTTTTCTGGACCCTCTGATGGGACTCAAGCAACAGGAGTCACAGCTTGGAATCGCCTGTCACGACAAAGGAGGTTCGAAGACTTTGAGACCCTCTTCTCTCCCCATGGGAGCATTAACACTGGTATTTAATTAACATCTCACTTCTTTGTCAAGCTGAAGTTAAATTATTTTGTATGTGAAAGATACAAGGAATAATTTCCCTCACAGGAAATAGAACTGAATTTGCAGAATCATGACCAATTCCCACATAAATGAAGAAACAAAAATGATTTTTGCTTCACCCGAATATTACCACACCCACACGACTCGGTATTTTATGTGACAGTGCTTCACAAATGTTAAAGATAAATAAACCCTTTTCTCTCTAAATAAGAGGCAGAGCAATTCTCTTTAGATGTGGCACATCTGGTAGCAGAATGCACATTGTTGAATGAAGATGGAAAAACTGATTACAAAACATAAAAGAAAAAATGTTTAGAGATTGGCATAGTATAATCAAAAGCTTTAAGAAAGGAAATAATATAGATGATTGAAAAGTAAATTTTTGAAACAAATGCTTTTCCTTTGCTCACATAAAATATGGATGACAATTATAAAAATTCATTGGAACTTCTCTGTAGTGATTCATTTATATGCAATTGCTATAGGACATCCATTAGGTTGAAAAATTGTGAGTTAACTTCTAAACTCACAAAAGAAAAACAGAATTAAACATAAAAAATGAAGAAAGTAATTATACACTGTTAAAGAAAACTGCTGCATTATCACAAAACGTCCTTATCCTGTCTGCATTTTACAAACCTTCCATCACCACCTAAATGTACTTGTGAATAAGCAGTAATAGCCTTGCCTTATTATACTTACTCTGCTCAGTTCAACAGAAGTGTATAATAATATGTATAATAAGTGTGTATCATTGTCACAGCTGCTTTTCTTAACTCTCTACATTCCTACTTTGGGTTAGTGGCAGGAGTTTCAGGAACTCCTCTCTCGCTCCGAAGACCCGTCAGCCCCAGCCTGAAACAGTGCTCTCGAGATGCCATCAAAAGCCAAAACTACAGCAAAGTTAGTTTAGAAATCTCACTTGGCTTTTATCTGTGACTCTAGAAAGTAGAGGAGGTCGGCTTTATAGACAAGAAAGGGGCTGGAGAAAGTATACACAGGGAGCAAAAAACAGACTGGCCATTGCGAAGTTAGTTTCTTCCTTAAAAAGTGGAGGGCATGGCTTTATCATGCCTCCCAAAAGTAGGTTTTTTGGGGAGTTTGTGAAGTGTGTAGGAATTTTGTCTTTTGACATAGGAGGAGGAAAAATTGAGTGAGATTTAGCTAATAACAGTCAGAAAATCTTAATAGTTTTGACACCCGCGTTTGGAAGTTGACAAATTATGCTTGCTTTTAGCTTTATAGAGGAAAAAATACCAAATTTAACACATTGTTGGCTAATGCAAGTGTATTTCCTTCAAAAGGTGATGTTTATATAAAGGTTTGGTTCAATCATCAAAGTCACACATTGCTTTCAAAGTGCAAAGAACATAGCAAGTAAGAATATTTCTAAAATCAAGCCTAATTTACTTTTATTTTAAGTAAGTTCACTAAAGTATAAAATCAACAGGAAATGTGAAGTAGCACTCTACTCACAGAAAAGGCAAACAAGGGACAAATGTTTCTGTCTTTAAAATATATATAACTGGACTCAGCAAACTGGATATATTTTATCAGTTATTAAGGATGCATGCAAAGGGAATTTTTCTTTCCTCCTCTGTTATAATTTTCTTCTTTCTGATTTATTGTCCTGTTTGTGAGTTTCAGCCCCAAGCCATAGTTAAGGGGACAGCTCAAATTAAGGCACTGAGGAATAATTTGCCAATCTTTGCCCCTGGGTAGAAGGCTGCCGTAAAGCAAATGAAAAATGAAGGGTCATCAAGAATAAGTTGTAGCTGAGTATGTAGATGACTAATAAGTTGGGTGTGCTCCTTTATTCTCAGAGTGGGGTTTCTCTTTTGAGAATTACCTCTTTCCATTTGAACTTCCTTGTAGTATAAGCTAGTGGTAGTATTTTGTTTCCATCTGAGTCTGCCCAGATGTTCCATTTACAGGATAAATTTCAAATTCACATACAAAGTTGTGCATGTATCAGCCCCTTCCATAGTGCTATGTTTCAAAGAACTATTCAAATTTTCAGAAATTCATGATAGTGTTGTTGTTAAATCTATATGCTGCTTTCTAATATGAACAGAACATATTAGCAACACTTTGCATTTTTTTACTTTATAAAAATTCAAAAATTTTTCTGCATAAATTGGTTAAACTTTATATAGAAAAGGCGCATCTTTTTATTAAAAATTGTAACAAGGATGTTCGGTTTTCCAGTGTTTTTAATAGCTCTATTTTTCTTTTCCATTTCCACTGGTTATAACTGAAAATTTAAAATTCACATTTATATAGTCTTACATTTAACTGATAAATATAAAAATCAGACAGTATGAATTTTCATGAGTTAAGAAATAATGAAATACATTAATAAGTATGCATTGTAACAGATGAAAAATAAAATCTAATCTTTCAACACGGGTATTCAGCCAAATTTAATAGAAATATCTTATTACATAATAAGTCTGTTTAAAAAATCAGTGAACCTTCTCTCCCTTTCACTTTCCCTCCATATACATACATATGTATAATAAAGCCATCAAGCAAGAATAAAAATGGATATTGTAGGGCCAGAGATTTAGCTCAGTGGTTCCAGTGCCTGCCTAGCAAGAGCAAGGTACCTTGTTTGATTCCTGATAATCACATACAATACAGGGCATAGTGACTCACGCCCTCCAGCGATCAGTACCACATACCACAATGCCAGGCATGGTGGCTCCTACCTGTAATGCCAGCATTTGGGAGGCAGAGGCAGGAGGATTTCTGAGTTTGAATCTTGCCTGGGCTACATAGTGAGTTCAGGGCCAGCCTGAACTACAAAGCAAGACCCTGTCTCAAAAAAAAAAAAAAAAGAATATCAAATTTTGCCATAAGAATGATCTGATGCAATATTACAAATCACTTTATAAGATTCCTATTTTCACTGTGACTTGGAAACATCCATTTGAGAGGACATAATTTAAACTCCAAGCTTTCAGTATCAAGTAGTAGCTGCTAAGCAGAAAATAGAACTATATGTCCAATTTCTGAGTTTACCTATGAGTAAGGAGTTGCAGAAGGAAACTACAAAATTTTCATGTGTCCAATAATGATTTATGTTTGGAAAGAAAATGATTATTAGGGTTGGGGTTTTAGCTCAGTGACATCACACCAGCCTTGCCAAGTGCAAGGTCCTAAATTCAATCTTAGGTATTGGTAAAAAAATGAAAATGATTGCTCTGTGTCATCATAATAAGGTGATAGGTTGGTTCACAAATGTTTCATTCCATGATTTTAGTCACAAACTGAATTGGGTGAGACACGAATCAAATTCAGTGGTGAAATTTAATATTGATCTTATAGGGAAATTTGATTTGGTTCTCATCTGATTTGGTTTATGACCAGTTCATGAAAAGAACTAAGTTCAGGAACTGAAATACTACTGGAGATATTATGAAATTAAAACATATATTTTAAACATGTTTACTGATGTGATCTTTGTTTTTAAATTATCTTGACGTGCATCCAAGTGTTTATGTACTATTGTGGGCATCAAATGGAACTTTTTAACCTGTTTCTAGTGACAGGATGGAAAAAACTGGCACTGAGAGAATTCACAAGCATTAATCTTATTTGTAAATATCTCCCGACTTTTCCACTGTGCAATGATTTGAGAATTGGATGATAAAAAGTGATTATTTCTGTCTATACTATAATAACCAGTTCCTTGATCCTTGTAAGAACATACCACATCTTTCCTAAGTTTCAGTAATGTGATATTTATCATGTCCTACCTGATTGTAATCCAAATTTGCCCTAGGTGAGGTCTTAGTAATGCTATAGCTTCTCAAGAGATTGTCAGATTCTACTTGCTACCAAACATCCATGAGACCTTATTCTCATTTACCTTGTGATTAATTCAATTCCAGTATCTCATCACTAGGATTTACCTTTGGTACTCATCTGCCAATAGTTGTTAACATCACTGAGACAAAATACCAGAATCCTACAACATTTGAAAAGAATTCCACAACAATGAAAACAAGTTCATTTTGGTTTATAGTTCCTCAAGATTTCAGGCCACAGATTTTGGGCTTCGAGGCAGAAGGGCTTCAAGTGGAAGAGCCTGGGTGGAGAAAAGTTGTTCACCTAATGGTGTCCAGGAAGAGACAGATTACAGAAAAAAGACAGGAAAGGAGCTGGGCGTGGTGGCTCATGCCTGTAATCCCAGCACTTGGGAGGCAGAGGCAGGAGGATTGCTGAGTTCCAGGCTTGCCTGGACTACATAGTGAGCTCAGACCCAGCCTGAACTACAAAGCAAGACCCTGTCTCAAAAAAAAAAAAAAAAAGACAGGAAAGGAGATATACCCTCATGTCCTGCCCACAGTAACCCACTTCTTTCAACAAGACCCTATCTCTGAATAGCAAGTTAACCATAAGCCCTCACAATCCAGTAACTTTTCAAAAGCTGCACCTATGCACACATGAAGTGTTGGGGGAAGTACCTATGTGTAAAACCTATACCACTGTGTGTCTTTGAACCCCAAAAGACTCATGTACATACCTTTATGAAAAATGTGTTTAATCTATTATGAGTTGCTAAAGTTCTAAAGTTTCAAAGTTTAAGTTCAAAGTCTCTCCTCTGATTTAAGGCAAACTCTTATCTGTGATCTGGGATTCTCTTAAACATTATATTATAATGTATTTTCATGATAGCCTTTTATTACCTTAAATAAGTAGGAACAAAAGTGAATTTTACATAAGGCAGGCCCAAGTGAACAGAAGTAAGGACACTGGTATTAACTTGTGTCATATACTGGTACAAATTCCCCAATGTTATACATGATTTTGAGATGTATATAAATTGTACCAACAAAGAATTCAATTTATTAAAAAAAAGTAAGGACATTGGTGTCATACCATATTCCCTTAGCATGTGCCAATTTCCTTCAAAAGGTTACATATGTTGAGGAAATACAAAGCCAATATCTTTCAACTCAAAAATCTTATCCTCATTTTAAAAAATGCCACCACAAAGGTAGAAACAGAACCCACTTATTTTATATATGTAGATATATGTGTATATATATTAGTATATATAAAACATAATATAAATATACATATATATGTACATATACATATACTTTTTTGGATGGACTCTGGGTACATGGTAAAAGAAAGAAGAGATCAGCTAATACAGGCAAGGACTATGTCTGCTTTTTGAAAGTTGGATGTAACCGTTTTTAACTCCATGGTCCTTTTCGGTCATCATCATGAAAACTGGGGCAGGTATAATTGGCACAAGGATAAGACCACAGTGAAGTTGTATATTGTGTGGAAGTCACTCTGGCAGTCACCTTACACTCACCTTACACTCATAAGGTGTCTGGAGAGGGACCTGCAGACTACAGTCATCCTGTCTTCAACGTCAAAGAAGAGTAGGATGGGAAACGTTGGTGATAATTGTGTATTATTTACATAAACAGGTATGGGGATTTTTTTAAACTATGTTTTTAAACGTTCAATTTTAGTTTTTGCTTCCCCTCAACATCACTCTCAGGTTATATTAAATATATTTTATTCTCAATGATATCCCTGCTACCAAAAAATGCTCAGCAAAAGATGAGAACCTGTGATTATTGTATTAATCTTTCCTGAAGACTGCAGCTTCTTATCATGTTAATAATGATCTCTACAGTTCTCTTCAGAACCTGATCTCTTCTACTTGGTTCAGCAGCTTTGATATCAAGTGGAAGCTTTTAATAAATGCTGAACTCTAGGTCCTGCCAAAAACAGACTGAACTATGATCTGAGTTTTAATCATACCTCCAGATTCTTTTCTTTCTTTTTCTTTCTTTCTTTTTCTTTCTTTCTTTCTTTCTTTCTTTCTTTCTTTCTTTCTTTCTTTCTTTCTTTCTTTCTTTCTCTTTCTTTCTCTTTCTTTCTCTTTCTTTCTTCTCTTTCTTTCTTTCTTTCTTTCTTTCTTTCTTTCTTTCTTTCTTTCTTTCTTTCTTTCTTTCTTTCTTTCTTTCTTTCTTTCTTTCCTCTCTCCTCTCTCTCTCCTCTCTCTCTCCTCTCTCTCCCTCCCTCCCTCCCTCCCTCCCCAGATGTTTCATGTGTCCAGAGGTAGGTATATTGGAAGGTGATTGGATCATGGACACACTACACTGATTGGTGGATTAATCCATTGATGAATTCACACCTAAATGTGGAGACTGCTTGGAGGAGGTAGGTCATGGGGGTGTGACCCAAAAGGGTTTATTCTTGCCCTCAGCATTCTTTCTACTTCCTAACCATGGTGTGTTGAACAGCTTTGTTCCTCCAGGGCCTTCAACCATGCCATTTCTGCCTTAGGGCAGCCAAGCATGGACTGAACCCTCTAAAACGATGAACCAAAAGAGACATATCCTTCTTATGTTTCAGGTGTCAGGCATTATGTCCTCATGATAAGAAAGTAACTCATACATATTGAAAAAAAGAAAAAATATATAAATATATATGTGATTTTTTTTCATAAATAATATATTCAGCTGATAATAGAAAAATCTATTTTTATGTTAACAGATAAGATTAATTTGCTTTACATAGAGATTTCAGAGGTTGGAAGTCTAGATCTGACTCTGAGATTCAGTGTTATTACCTGTAACCTGAACTCTTTCCCTTTCCACAAGTTGCCATTCTTGTGCTTGCTAAGCCATTATCTCAAGAGATTTACTTTGTCCAGGCTTATATCAAGATTTCAGGCAAGAAGGAAAAGAAAAAAAGAAGAGATCATATCTATTATAAATCTAGAGTAATATATTGTAATTGACCACACCATACCACAAAGAAAATGGGGATTTTGTAATTAAGAGAAAAAAGAATGGATACTAAGTAGGAAGCTAACAATATTTATTATTGGAGATATATTTGCATGTATAGACATTATTTTTAGCTCAAAGTGACCATCATTTATGTACCAGAAACTATACTTTGCAAGGATAATGAATTGTGAGCATTAATAATATCATTATATTCATGTAACTATGTAAAATAATGATAAAACTCATGCAGTAAATAATAAATACATGATCTATATCACTTTCTTCTGTGTAGGAAGAAATTTAAACTGTTCTAAAAAAACTATAGTTATCACAATGACACACAACAGCATTGTGCTTGATAAGTGTAAAGAATTTTAAGATACCATAAGTTTCTAAATGCCATTGAAATTTTTAAGTTTAATGATTAATTATCTTCATTATTGCTCAGTATCCACAAGCCTTCTGGAATATGCTTTTTCAAAATTAGAGAATGGGCTATTGGTAATGTGCAATTAGTATGAGTGATTTTTATGTCCAAAATCTACTTTTCTTTAATACGGTAAGTTGTTTGAAAGTTACAGTTCAATAAGGCTTCATTTGGATATTAAGTTTAGGCTATTTGTCAGAGAACATCTATTTCTAATTTCAAAGATTATTAAAACCATTTCAGCAGCTCTCTTTTGCCATATGTGTTCATTCTACTTGGTAACATTCACACTGGACTCCACAGCTTGGACAATCACATCATGCCGGTTATCATGCAGCAACACTATAGTGTATTTGGTTTATTACACAGTCATTAAGATGATTGATTTTTCCCTAATGTAACTTTCATATTTCTGATTAAATTTTTCTACTAGCTTATTTAAAATGTTGCAGGACACATCAGATTATATATGATAAGGAAAATTTAACTCCAAGTTGAAACCTTGTTTCAACCACCATTTTACTTCTTTAACATATTTAATCAGTTTGCTTCTATGAAAAGGTAGTTTTATGTAGCATTTAGTTATATTTTGTTTCCAGTGCTATGCTAAATATCTTCTGTGTGTCCCTATAAATGCTGACTATTTTCTCTTTTCTGTTGTGTTCTCTGTTCTGTTCCTAGTGGCATAACCTAGGAGGCCTGAATGATTTTTGTAGCTGAAGCCTGTTTTTAGCCAGTTGAATAATATTAGGGTACTGGAGAAAAGGAGGAAATTAATGTCAAGATATTCATTAACTTATTTGGTGTGTGTTTTTTATCACATAGTTCTTTTATCCATTAAAAAAAACATCCTTTGCAGTAACTCAAATATTAAAATTCCTATATTGCATTAATTTAATGAGGGTTTCTTACTCTGTGCTACTATAAGAAAGTACTGAAGATGAGGTAATTTATAAAAAACAGAAATTTAGAGGCCTGGGGATTTAGCTCAAGTGGTACCGCACCTATCTCAGAAGCACAAGGGCCCCAGTTCGAACCCCAGTACAGCCAAAAAAAAAAAAGTCATGAAAAATCAGAAATTTATTTCTCCAGCATTCTAAACATGCAGAAGTCCAAGATTAAGGTTTTGGCAAGTTTGATGTCTAGGAAAAGTTATTCTCTCAGATTTCAAGGTAGCAACCCATGAAGTACACACATGCCTAGAAGGGTGGGGTCCTAATTCCTTTCAGCTCTTTGACAAGGACATTAATGAATACAAATCCAGACACCAGCAGAGAGCCTTCACAGCTTAATCACTTCCTACAGTCCGACCTCTTTGTACTGTTGCACTGAGGATTAAGTGTGAGCATGACACAACATTGAAATGGTAGCAGAAAAGAACTTGAGAGTGATACTTTCTATAAGTCATGATCAGCCTCTGGAGTAAACAAAATAAAGACTGGTCTTTATGACAAACAGGATTTTCAAAGATATTTCTATTTGTTACTGTTTTAAGTTCTGATGAAGATTCAATCATATAAATATTTATTGTCCATCTAATGTCTATTATATTCCATTGTTCAAAGAGTGAAGAATACAACAGAAAACAACAGAGAACTTTCCATTTTCCTGAACTCTGAGTTATTTGCTGTCATCACCAGATAAGGTTTGATTTATAAAATATTACCTGTATTATTATTCATTTAATGCTTTTCTTTAAAGTTATTTCATTTTACCTTTGTATAAGAACAATATCAGTAAAGTACAAATTCTTCAAGTAACAAAAATAGAGAGTAAATGTAAAAACTGACAAGAGAAAAAAAAAGACTTTATTAATTAATACAGTTCAGCTGGCTATGGCCATGACTTTGATGAATCTCAGCTTGTAGAATGCTAACTTAACAGAAGAAATTAAAGTGTGCTGCAAATTTGGACCGTTCCCTTCAGAGAAACAAAAGGAATACTGCTTCTAAGTCTTAAGTATTATGTCTACTTTGAAATTTTCACTACTGTGACTTTAAAGATTTGTTGTCCTATAAAATTCTCTTAAATATAAATTACTCTTTGTAGATTTATGTATTGTGAAAATCAGTACATTTGAAGTGACTTCACTGTAGGTCAGGAAGTCTTACCCTGAGATGCTGAAATTTCACAGGTTGAGTATAATGAGTCCAAGATTAAGGTTCTGGTAAGTCTGGTGTCTAAGGAAAGTTGTTCTTTCTGATTTCAAGATAGTATCTTAAGTACACATGTAGGAGGAAGTGATGGGGGTTAATTCCCTTTGGCTCTTTGAGAAGGATATTAAAAGATACTAATCCATACACCAGGGGAGATCCTTGGCACTGAGACCTTAAACTTCAGATAGTCAAATTTAAAAAAAGAAGTGAACAGAGGCTTAAAAAAAGGGACAGAATGGATATAACTCACTGTTACCATTTGTCTTTGAATCATTAATAAGTTCAAGATGAAGGAAGTAACAGTTCCATTTCCAAATTATAAAATGTTTAGTTGAATAGGCAATTAATGTTTCCCCAAATTAAACTCCATTTTAAAAAATAACTATTATAGCAAATACAACAAGTAATAGGCTGAGAGATATACACTGATGTATACATAAATGTGGATGGGCATTTCTGCTCTGGCTTCCTCCTTGTGGACTGACAGGCCTTGGGTGTGACCCTTAGTAAAGATTTCCGGTTGGGCCCTTACTACCGTCTAAGTAGCTCTCTGTCTTCCCTACCATTTTACCTAAAAGTAATGCTCATATCCAGGGATAGCACTGACTCCTGTGGCCGCTCTATATCATGCCCAGATACTTGCAGTCTTTTTATTAAACTTTACACAAATGGCCCAATTTGAATATATCACTTCTTTTCTTGCTTAAATATCTTCAGGGTTTTGTGGTCATTCAACACATATAAGGAATGTTTCATAAGAAATGTTAATTTTTAAAACAAAAATGTACTATACTTGGTTGGTATTTGTTTTTTTTGTGGTTTTTTGGTTTGTTTATTTGTTTTTGAGACAGGGTCTTCCTTTGTAGTTCAGGCTGGCCCTGAGCTCACTATGTAGCCCAGGCAAACCTCAAACTCAGCAATTCTCCTGCCTCTGCCTCCCACATTCTGAGATTATAGGCGTGAGTCACCACGCCTCACGTATACTTGTTTTATATGTCAGAAAAAAGAGATATTCTGCACTATCATTGAGAAAAACTTTGATCTTTGTTCTTGATTCCTAAAGAAATCTTATTCCTACAGAATATTGTGTCTTACAGTGTTTTTGTTGGGGAAAGGTGAAAGTTGTGAAATAAAAAATTGCAAAAATTAAAATATATTATCCTATTGAAGATACACTAAAATAACTTTAAGCTCTCATAATGAATATTACAAGTTGGAAAAAATACCACACTAAAAAAACAACAGTTTACAATTGAAAAGACATCACAGAGAGCCATGTTTCTTGCAAAGAGATCAACGTGGATACTCACTGCCTTTCTTGCTGAACTACTGTCCAAACAACAGCATGGGGAAGAGAGTCCAACTAATGAGTGAAATATCACTGTGACATCACAGTCAGTGGAGAAAGGATGAGGGAAAAGGTCAGAATTACATGGTAGGGTTGGACTGAGGGGAAAAAGTACTAAAGATGCTGCTACGCTTGTATCTTAAATGATCCCCCAAAGTGCATGTGTTAAAAATCTGTTCACAGTTCAGTGAAATGCTGGAGGTCATGTAACATAGGAGCTAGGGCCAACCTGGAGGAAGTAGGTCTCTAAGGGGAAGGCCGTTGAAGGACACATTCTGTCCTTGAGCCCTCCTGCTGCTACCTTCTGCTGTGAAGTGAGCCACATTGCTCCACGACATGCTCCCACTGTGGTCAGAGACTGAAACCATGAGCATCATGAGCCCTTCCTCCTTTGAATATATCACTTGTTGCTAGGTATTTTGTCACAGTAACAGGAAACAAACTATCAAAAAAGGCCAATATAACAATCCTCAAAAATCGGCCTAAAGTTTGCTTCCGATCTTTGACCAACCTAGACCATATATATATATATATATATATATTTAGTACGAAGCTCTCCAAAGGCTAATAAAGAACAACTGTGAAGCTAAGGGGTTGAGGAGAGACTCTTGTAACTATGTCATATTGTGGGAAAAAAATGGATTTTGGACCATCTGTAGTGAACAGTCCTTTGCAAATAACCAGGGCTTTCAGTTATGAACCCAGAAGGTTCAAAAAGTAAAGAGAAAAAACTACCAATAAGACGATAACCAATATAGACTGGCACTACAAATCCCTAATTCAAGCTGTGCTAATTTAAAGTAGGTGAATGTAATTAACTGCTTGACAAAATCTAGGAGATTATGATATAATCAATGTCATAAAAATATTTACAATGTTTAACACAATAGAATTACTACATAAAAAAGGGTAACTACTGACTGATTGATATTTTATAAAGGAAACAGCTCATGGAATCAGATCAAGAGATAAAAAAGAGATACAGAAAAGACTTTAAAACATCTGTGATTAATATATTAAAGATAATAGAGAAGATACTGACATGAATAAGAAATTAATGATTTTTGAAGAATCATATGGCTTACAAAAGTAATTTATGTTTTGTGATTTTTTTGTTTCATTCTTAGAAATTCTTTTTTATTGAAAAAGAATGATATAATCTAAGTAAAAGGAGAAGTGCAAAGGTGAGAAAAGCAGTCTTCTTAACAGAATCATCTCAAGAGATTTTTCATTTTAATCGACAAGGCTTACTTACAGAAATGAATCTTCATTGGACAAAGATCTAGGTATTAGACAAAAGCCTGTTGAGATTGTTTGGGTAACTGTATTACATGTTTAGCTATCTCCATAGAAATTCAAAATAATATTACAATCCTGATGTGTGTTTTGGAAAATATAATAAAAATATACAGCACTGTGAAGATCTTTTCAACATAGGACATAAAAATACTGTTATATGGGCCGGAGGGTTAGCTCAGTGGTTCCGGCGCCTGCCTTGCAAACGTAAGGACCTGAGTTCGATCCCCGGTTACCACATATAATGCTGGGCGTGGTGGCTCACGCCTGTAATCCCAGCACTCGGGAGGCAGAGACAGGAGGATTGCTGAGTTCGCAGTGGCTTGCCTGGGCACCATAGTGAGCTCAGGGCCAGCCTGAACTGCAAAGCAAGACCCTGTCTCCAAAAAGCAAAAAAAAAAAAAAAAAAATACTGTTATATGACATTAACAATATTGGTGATAAGGGCTAGATGGAAAGACAGGATGGGTGGTATATTGAAACAATGAATAAAATTTATATCAAGTGATAAACAATGAACTTATTAAAATTTGATCAATTTGAAGAAAGACAATGGAAAAAATCTATCTTCTCCATAAGGAAAAATAAAATGCAAATGACTTTCACACTCTTTATGTACCTTTATATCTTGAGTGTCTATTTTAGATTCTCATTTTCCATCTTTACAACCCAGAAATGACTTTTTAGAGGGACAATTATTGACCTCATCATCTTTCATTAGTATGAGAGCATAATTACTTAAGTTGAGATCACTGCTATACATTATTTCCTATTTCATTTCTCCTATAACTTTGTTCCTACATTAATTTCACACAGTGTTTACAATATATGATATTACAAAAATTATCAGGAGAGATTTAATGCAGAAATGACAATGGTATATGATGTCCCTACTTGTTCATTTATGCTTACATAACTTCAGAGGTGCTTAAAGGGTTTCAAAAATATTGAGTCATTAAAGATTAGTAGCCCTTTGAGGTGTACTTGGCTCTCATCATTAGAGTTTATTATTATTCAGACTGATCTGCTTTCCCCTGGAGCTCTGGAAAGCTTTTGCAAGTGTTAGCTTTTTAATATTTAGTATCTGAGAATCACTATTCAGATTTGTAAAATTAACTAATTTTTCCTAGGATTTTCTCTTGTGAGTTACCAGGCTTTATCCACTTCAGGTAGCATATCCAAATTAGTGCTTACTTTGCTTTTAGAAAACCTCTAGCTGAGGGGCCATTTGCCTCCTTCCAAAAATGCAGAAAAAAGGCAAAATGCTCAGGAATGAAAAGTAATCAGTGAATACAATGAAATTATTGGTATATTAACTATTATTGTAAAAATACACTATGAGCCAAAAATATACTATTGGGCTACTGTATTCTGTTTTTAGCAGTTTTGGTGGAAATTCAAAAAAAATTAAAGTCCTGATGTGGATTTTTAAAAATATAATAAAAATGTATAGGTCCTTGAAGATCTTTTTAAGAATAAGAGTACTATCATATTACACAGACAATGCTGGTGATGGAGGGTAGAGGGGAAGACACAGGAAGAGTGGTAGAGTGACTGTCTAGTCACAAGCTCTGGGTTTAATCTCTAGTACCATTGGGTAAAAAAATAAAACACACACACACACACACACACACAAATACTATGTGCTTGAATTGTGTTAAACCCATTCCAGAGACAAAGGCACCAAGGCTTTGAAAAGTAAATAGTCTGTGAAAATCCAGCTCCTTAATCTACAGAACCAGTCCTTGAACCTTGATCTTTTCATTTGTAGCCCAGCCCTTTAACACCAGTCTCCAATTTTTTCAAAAGATGACTTGCTTTTTATTAATACCCCAGGATTGGATTTTTTCTGTACATGATTTTAATTTAATAATTACGTATTTCACTATGCTTTCAAAAATCCCTAGGCTGGGCTGGAGGGTTAGCTCAGTGGTTCCGGCGCCTGCCTCACAAGCAAAAGATCCTGAGTTCGATCCCCGGAAACCACATACAATGCTGGGCGTGGAGACTCACGCCCAATAGTAATCAATACCACATACCACAGTGCCGGGCGTGGTGTCCACGCCTGTAATCCTAGCATTTGGGAGGCAGAGGCAGCAGGATTGCTGAGTTCGAGGCTTACCTGGGCTACATAAGTGAGCTCAGAGCCAGCCTGAACTACAAAGTGAGACGCTGTCTCAAAAAAAAAAAAAAAAAAATCCCTAGGTTCCAGAACCTCCTGTATCAGAGTCTGGAGTACCTGGGACTATAGACCTGAGGAACACTCCTCGGCAGTGTCTCTGTGTGCGCATGTACACATGCGTGTGCCTGTATGTGTTTTATACTGGCATTTCAACCCAGGACCCTCACATTGAGCTACAATTTGCCCCCCCACACACTTTTTCTCATTTTGAGACAGAGTCTCATTAAGTCACTAAGTTGCCTTGGCTGAGCTCAAACTTGCCATCTTCTTTGCCTCAGCCTCCCAGGCTGCTGGGGCAGCAGGCACTGTATCATCACATCCAGTCTGAAATCTTAATTTGTGTCTTGGTTACGTTATTCATCTATGAGACGCAATACTCAAGATTCACAAGTTAAAGAGGAGAGGTTTGGCGTAAATTAATAGTCCAAGGTCGGCTGGCTCCAAAGCAGTGTGGCATGGCAGGGGGACGTGGTGGAGGCGCAGCTGCTCAGTCTGGCATCATGGAAGTGGAGAGTTGAGGGAGGGGCTGGGAAAGGAGCTCTGCCCTTTTGGGTCATGCCCACATGCCCCGACACATTAAATCAGGCTCTCGCTATCAGGTAAATCAGCTAAGTGTAACACCCCCATATCCAATTACCAAAGGTCCCACCTAAGATTGCAAAAGGCTTTAGGGGAACATCTAGATATAAAATCATAATGATTTGCATAGGGTGATGATGACTCTTGTCTTTCAGTGCTGGGGTGAAGATAAGCCCAGTGTATGCTGAGCAAGTAACTTGTCCTAGAAGGCATTCAATAAAAGGTATCGACTTTAGTTTTTACCATGGTTGATATTATCTCTCCATTCTAAAACGTGTAGATTAGAAGAGATCATCAGCTATACCAGCCACTGTAATTTTTCAGCCCCTCCAATTGTATTCCAGTCTTTGATAAGAATACAGTCCTTGTAAAACACGTCTCAATTTATTGAACTTGTATCTCCTGAAAACCTTTTTTTTTCTCTAGATTAATTCAGCCACTCTTTCCCATGTTTGCATACTACACCTCCATCTGACTTCATTACCTGGCATCCTCATCCGCAGCATAATCTCAAGGTCTAGTGTCCTCGAGGACAGTTTCACCAAAATCTGTGCAACTCTTCCACCCATTCTCACCTAGTTCTTTTCCTGTTAGTTAGCACAAGTTCCATAACAACATACCAGATTTGAGTTGCTTAAAGAATAAAAATCCATTTTCATAAAGTCTGGTAGCCAGAAAGTCCAAGATCAAGTGCCAGATGATTTGGGTTTTACTGAGGCTTCCTGATATATAGACAGTTGATTTATGTCCTCAGTTGAACCTTCCCTGGTTCAGGCAAATCTCTCTCTTTTTCAAGATATCAGTAAACCAACTGAGCCTGCTACCCTCATAACTATCCCTAGGCCTATTTCCCAAATGTTCCACCTATAAATGCCTCAAAGTGGGAGGCAGTGACAGCTTCAACACTCAGGCATCACCCTTCATGCTAACTCTTCTCACCCTTGCCTTTGTATCTCTCTTTCTCAATCATTTCTCTTTTATACAGTCAAATTCATGCTCAAACCAATTCTCCCACTACTCTGGGGTTGAATGTATCAGGCAAAAGGTGGCTGCAATAAAGGACACAAATATGTAGATTAGTTTCACTTTTAGTTAATGGCAATGAACTGAAGTATGTACTTAATGGCGTCAGACATCCAAGTAATTCTTTTCTGACTCATTTGTCATTCTCATTTTCCCTACAGTGTTGGGACAACAGTGTTGTTGTTCTCAACTAAGCACTGTGAAAAATGTAGAATCTGAAGCCATATCCCAGACCACTGAAAATCTTGGTTTTTATCAACATCCCAGGGGATACTTAGGCAGTTTTGACAGAAAGTGTCTTAAACGATTTTCATTTTACATTCTCAAGTCCATATACTCTACTCTTTGCTGATGGTTAGAAGTCTCAGCACTGGAAGACGTACACTATCTTTGTGAAGAATTGTGACATTAGAATTAAGAGTTCCCATAAATAGATGAGTAACACATAGAGCAGCTATTCACAGAAAGGGAATCCGATTTATTAGTTCTTTAGCTGCTTTGTTCTTTGAGCTCACATAAATTCAAACACTATAATCACCTTTACAGAGTTAGCACAACTCACCTACATTACTTTGTATATAATTCATAAATGACAAAGTCATTTCAAGAAGCATACTTCATGTTAGGGTTGACAAGGCAATATCAAATTGCTTTTCCATAATCTTCATTTGTCTTGCTAATAATGTGTACAGCATTCTTGCTCTATGAAAATCACTTACTAATATGAAGAAAAAACGTTAAACTATTTTCATCTAGAAAATATATTCACGGTAATGTTTCATGTGCTACATTGATTTGAATAAAACAACCTGTAAAAACGAAGTTTGAGTGATTTAAATATCTCTGCAAAATAAATGTAGTCTGTTTATGTAACACTGGATTATCAATATAATTATAAGCAATTACAAAGTTATTTAAGTTTTAGTGACTGTGTTGCTCATATTGGAATGAATGATGCATATAGTTGAATATATATTACATGCTTATCGTTTCTTTGTGTTGTGCTAAGGATCAAACTCAAGGTCTCACAGATACTAGGCAAGTGGTCTACAGTTGAATACCACTTGCTGTAAACACCTTAAAAAGTCTACCTGGAATAATTCTGACTTACTGAGTGAATATAACTCCCTTGTACTGACTTGTACTGAGTGAATGTAATTTTTCGAATGTATATGCCAGTTAACATAAAAATAGAAACTATAAATAATATTAAAAGAACACTAAAACCATGTATGATTCCACTAGTTGAGATATTCATTGTTTCTAAATACATAAGTATCCTTTCTGAATTTTGGCAAAATTAATTTTCTCACAGTGACCTATTTCCCATAAATTTTTCCCTTGGTCACATGTTTGTGCTAACTGCTACAATAGGACCTAAATAAGAGACTGTCTCCTAAGACAAGGGGACTCCAGAAGAAAGACTTGCTTGAGAATCCAGGGTGCAGTGCAGTGCGTAAATCTGCTTGGTGAAGTCACCAAAGACCGCACAACTATACTGCACAGAAGAACCAACACATAGTTCTGTGCCTGCCATAGGGCATGGCATGGTAAATCTTTATCAGTTCAAAGGAAAATTAAAACCCCTACCTTTAAATGAAATTACCTTGCCTCCCTCTCTTCTAATTACTGACAACAGCCTTAATTTTCATACTCTAATCCTGAAAACCAAAAGGGAATTAGATCAAGACTGGGAACAGTCAGACCTTCCTTCTTCCTTCTTTCTGACCCAAAAGATGAGAACTGAACTGGAAAAGGGGGAAGAGCTTTGAAGTCAGAATGAGACTGTCACTTAGGCTGTGTCTGAAGGATTCAAATTGTAATGCTTTCAGAGGCATTCAACACTAAACAGTGTTCATTTTAATGTCTTCTTTGCTCTAAATTTATGCAACTTACTTATTTTTGCTGATTGCTAGTTTTTTGCATTCAGGTGAGGTTACCTAGGTAATAGTATATAGTAATGTACTTTATACTAGTATGTATTAGTGATATAGTAATGTTAGTGTATAATAATGTTCTAAAAAATTTCATGTATGTGAAAAGGTGTCATAGCTTCATAACAGATCAAAGATTATTAAACTTTTTACTCAAACCTTCAATAGTCTGAACTTTTTGTTTCAGAGAAAAAAAATCAGCCTTTCACTGACCTTATTCACTTGATTTATGTGTGTGAAACATCACTGCTTGTACCCTGTGTTCTGGAGTTGTTTTGTTGGGCACAGCTCCCATGGCTTGACCCAGAAATGATCACCTTGTGTTCTCCTTGGGTTCTGCCTGCTTCTACCCCTCCCCCTCAAGGCACGTGGCCTCTCCTTTCCATCTGAAGAGACTATTATCCCATGTGCAGATAGTATGTTCTCCCTTTAGTAAGCTCAACCTTTTCTTTTCTATTGCAGAGATTTCTTTAGTTGTTTATTGTAAATTCCTTTTTTTTTTTTTTTTTAAGACAGGGTCTTGCTTTGTAGTTCAGGGTGGCCCTGAGCTCATTATGTAGCCCAGGCAAGCCTCGAACTCAGCAGTCTTCCTGCCTCTGCCTCCCAAGTGCTGGGATTATAGGCATGAGCCACCACTGTGGTAGGTGGTACTGAATGCTGGTGGGCATGAGTAACCATGCCTGGTACTGTTGTATGTTATCACCAGGGATCGAACCAGGTAAAAGCTGGAACCACTGAGCTAAATCAGTAGAGTTATTCTTTCCACCTTGAATTAATTTGGTTTCAGGAGAATATATACTGCAATGTATTTCAGCCTGTTAAAATCTGAAAAGCTTACATTTATTTATGAAAATATTTGAGAAAGAAAAATCCCTGAAGACAGCATTGCTGTGGATAGGTAAGTGTATGAGATGATGAAAAATTGCTCTATTGAAGCTATAGTTTCCCACCATCAGGTACACAATTAAGACTATGTCTGCATTTTTCAGCAATGGCTTATATAAGTCTAATATATATATATATATATATTTTTAGCCTGAAAAGAAAGTCACATTATATTTATTCTTCCTTTGTTAATTCAAATGTAGATTTCCATTCAAATAGTTTGATGTAGGTATCCGAAATGAAGATTTCCATCATGAAGAATGTGTATGTCAAATATTTTATTTTAATCACTACACTCAAACCATTCAGTGGTCTAAATACCAAGCCCAGATGATCACATTCGCAATGACGTGAAAAATACTGCTTATAAAGAAGCCAACAGATATGGTTACCAGGTCTCTTTAATGCTTCAACTCTTCAGCCACAAAGTATCTTAGCCTTGCAAAATAAATACAGAGGAATATATCTGCTATTTGCACTAGTCTGGATTCCAATTAATTCTGCCTAGTCGTGGCTGTTTTTCCGCAGCTCAATTAGAGTCCTATAAAACTGTTTAAAACTTCAACAGGTAGTTTGTAAAACGACTCAAAGTAGTAGCTTGCTGCTTGTTTTGCCTACAGGTCTGGATAAATGAAACAAAAATGCCCCCTGCTAAAAGTAGTGTCCTTCAATATTGCATACAGTCGGAAAGTAAAAGAATCCAGATACCTACATGAACATTTCTAGAATTTAAAATCTTGCTGCTTTGCAAAGACCTTACACAAAAATATTTTGTCAGTCCACCTCTATATCAAGAATTGGTATATAGAACAATTATCCATGGAAGTCAGCTGTGTCTCACAGTGGCTTTAATTTGATACATTTTATGTTTTATAAATATTTGATTTTAGTAAGTCATAAAATGATAGCGATAGACGTAAATTAAAATCTGCAGTCGACTTCTGGACAAAGTAAATAATTATATAGTGTATTACAATGAAGGCTTGAAAAGATAGCATATACATCCTACAAAGTTTAGAGGTTTAACAAGGAAAAAAAATTATTTTGTTCACCACTTTAAAGTATAGAGCTCTTAAACATTTTTCCTCCATAGCAGCATTCATGGAAAATGTGTCCAGCCATAGGACAAATGATGAAAATATTCAGTCTGAGATGACCAGCCACCCCAGGACCCACGTGGCCAACAGAAAGCTAGCTAGCACAGTTACCATCTGCAGAAATGTTGCTTGGAAAGTTCTTGTTGTAGATCTCACATCTGACATTCCTTTCTCACAGCCCCTTAAAATTCTAGTTGTATTCCAGTTACATTGTTCCTATGTCCCAAAATGAGTAATGAAAAGCAAAGGCAGTTCAGGGTCCAAAGAAAAAAAGTGGTGGTACTTTATATTTTTAGCCACCAAACTTTTGTGGGAGGTGAGACTTGTTAAGCAAAATACTAAGGCAATTAGCTTTAGACAGTTGAGTAAGAAGCAGATTGAGAGAATATTCTGATTACAGAAGTCAAAAGCATTTACTGGGAAAATGTAGAAGCAGAATAAAGATTTTGTTTCGTTATCATTTTAGAAAGTCCTAGTTATACGGTCATAGTAGCTGGCTATTTAATGATTGGTTGGGTCTTATTTGTAGCACATGTATTTATGAAAAATGATCCAAGTTAAGTTTCACTTGGTTTTGCAATTATGAACTGACAGATAATTTGACCTTTTTCAATTTCATAGATTAAGGGTATTGTTGCTCCTTCAGCAGAACTGAGGACTGAACACAAGCGTGCTCTCTGACCTGCTGCGTCCCAGGACTTACTTTTTGAAGTTTTTAGACAAGGATTGAATCACTGGTAGTACATGCATGACTGTGGCATTGGACAGCTTTTTATTAGCTTTTTTAGTAGAAAATTGCTAGAAGTGATCAGATCCATTTTTACTATCAGTGGTACAAGCTGGCCAATGGGACAGTCATGTGTATACCACCAAGGGTTCAAGTAGGCAGGAACACTCAGGAGGAGAAAAGGGATAAGGAAAGGACTGTTTCTAAGAAATAGCAAACATCTCAATTTGTCTGGGACGCAGCTTGGGGCACCTCTGTAAGAAGAAACAAGTCTGAATTCTGCTTGTGGTTAGATGATGTAAGGCTTTCAAAATCAGAATGAGCACTCAGGCTTTTTTTCAGTAAAAAAATAAAGGAGTGCCTGGGCACCATAGTGAGCTCAGGGCCAGCCTGAACTACAAAACGAGACCCTGTCTCAAAAAGCAAAAAAAAAAAAAAAAAAAAAAAAAAAAAAAAAAAAAAAAAAAAAAAAAAAGGAGGTATAGCAATAGAGATTTCAAGTGTGAGAGTCCAGAGATATTACTAAGGCAGAATAGGTAGAATTTAGTAACAGGAAGCTAAATGATGAGATTTAGTCAAAGAAAAGACTGCACAGAACAAAGGTGAATTTCAGGCTATAAGGATTTGAGAGCTGGAAGCTCTCAAAAGATTCTCAGTATCTATACTCATCTGTTTCTGTACCGGGGATTACAAAAGCATAACCGAGACAACTGACAGATACAAATTTTATTTTTCATGCTAAAATTTTTACAAATTTGATTTTGTTGTACACAATTATAAGAGTGACAGTCACAACTGAATTAAAAAAATAGCTTTCAGGGGGCACTTCTATTTATTTGCTATTATAAGGATATTTGTATATGAACAGCAATAATTGTTATAATTATAGAATTTCTCAATTAGTAAATTACACTTGATTTTAGCCAAAACGCCGAGAAGTGATCTCAATTAGTAAATTAAATGAATGTACAATGAAGGTCACTATATAATACAATAAAAAAGTGCCAAATATATTTTCACATTCTGCATTCCACAGTTATAGGTGAGGGCAAGAATGTAATAGTACAATTACTCAGATACCTGGTTTTTTTTTTTTTTTCCAGACAGGGTCTTGCTTCGTGGTTCAGGCTGGCCCTGAGCTCAGTATATAGCCCAGGCAAACCTTGAACTCAGCAATCCTCCTGTGTCTGCCTCCCGAGTGCTGGGATTATAGGTGTGAGCCACCACGCCCGGCACAATTACTCAGATATGTGATCGAGTGGGTTATGCCAATTAGCAAGCACTCCAAATCTTTTTTTTTCCTTTTCGTGACAGGGTCTTATTGTGTACTCCAGTCTGACCCTGAACTTTATATGTAGTCCAGGCTGGACTAAAAACTCATGGTCTTCCTACCTCAGCATCCCGAGTGCTGAGATTACAGGCATGAGCCCCCATGCCTGGCTTCAAATAATTTTCCAAAATCTTTTTTAGTTTAGTGGTAAAAGAAAATGTAAGGCAAAATACACAGACATAGCTTGCTGTCATGTCTATAATCAACCATTACATAATGAAGTTCTCCATCTTTTGCAAGATGGTGGTTATTCCACCTTGTACAATAACTGAAAGATGAACAATACTTAGAGCATTTAAAATCACCCAACTACAGTTCATACAGCATCCCCAAGATTTCTAGTTTCAAAAATCCTGGAGAGAGGTGGAGCAATCTGAACTGTAATAGTCTACATGGTAGCAATATTACCTTTTGGGCTGCTGGCCCAATACTAATCCTTTTTAGTATACAACATATGCTGAAAACATTTCCCATAAACACATTTCAGTTAATGTAATTAAACAGAAGGCAATATGGTCCTTCTAAGAAGTTAGATTTAGCTATGAAAAACTTGCCATATATTTGTGAAATTAATGTGTGAGGTCAAATATAAGACTGTATTATGTTACTCATTTTAGAGTCTGTGCTAAATGTTTTAAAAAGAACTATAAACACACTTTAGTAGTTAAAAAAATGGAAGGTATCATTTTCATCCCTATAGTGACTTTGTATTACTTGACTTTACCCAAACTAAGAAGAAATTTTAAAAATCCAGTATGAAATTTGTTTTCTAAGCAAACATAGAAATACACACAAATGGAAATTCTAATTAGAAATTTCAGCTGAAAAGTGAAAAGTTTTACTTTGATATTAGATGTGGTATGTAGACATTAAATTTCTGATAAAAGTACATCACAAATATATTTTGTAATAATGTAAAAGTAAGATTTTTAAAGAATAATGTATACCAGTCTTTTTACCCCACCAGCTCAAATACGTTTTTTCCTTAAAGAAATTCATGATAAACACCTCATTTAAATCTAATCTTACAAAAAAGAAAGAGAAGTAAAATGAATTATTCTTACTAGTAGCTATTGCCAGATATTTTGAACTAAAAATTATTACCTTATGACATTATGGTAAGTGAACTTTTGCTTAAAAACTAGTAACTTGAAATTCAATTCACATTGCATATCAAAGAAAAATGATACATATTCAAAAGTTAAAAAGAGCCTTTAACAAGTATTTAACTGAAAGAATTTCCTGAATAAGAAGTAATTCCTATTAGAGCAGTGTCTATTCTAAGCACTTTAAAAACAAACAAAATGGGGCAAGGTCAGCAACATGCTATCCAAAATAGTAAGATTTAGAACCACAAAGGAATCATTAGGCTACAGTTTCAAATATTCTCATATGTTACTTTTATTCTGTTTTGATAGTCACTTTCTTCCTTCTTCATATTGTACTGACACTTCCAAACTACAAATCAGAAGATCTGAAATTATAGTTTCTTCTTGTGACTTTTTTGAGAAAACTCTATCTCACTAACCTAAGTAAACAAAAAAGGCATAGAAAACTGCACACAAATAAAACTAGCCATTTGAATGTTGCATACCACAGTGAAGATGGTCATTTACCAATGCCGAGAGATTTATCTAATACCTAATATTTTCATACTGCTTTTATTTCAGATCTCAAAAATAGTATCTATTGCTTGTATTTTACTCTGATGCTAATTTCTCTCTATTGAAATGAACAGAGTATGAAGTTAATGAAAACATTAAGCTGTAGATTATATTGCTAAGTATTCTACAGATGTTTGCTCCCCATTTGAAATATTTCAGAAAGCAACTCAAAGCTTTAATCTCAGTGTTGCTTTAATTGTCACTATTAACTGTGTGAACTTTTCCTCTAAGTTTTAATCACGTTAACCTGAGTCAGAGGACTTGCCAATGAATATTTTAACTATTTACTAAATATGTGGTCTTAAGGCAAGTCCCTGTGTCTCTATGCTTCTTACACTTCTGGAAGACAGGGATCCTATATAACCCCCTTTTTTGGGACATTATGTAAGAAAAAATACATGCACGAGCATGAAAGAGCTCTAAAATGGGCAATTTGCTACACAAATAATATGAACACACAGAGGGGTTGTTAAAGTGTTGAATTTTGTCACACCAGAATATTAAGATGAAAGCATTAGGAAAATGTTGTAATATTATCATGTCCCTGATATTAGTTATAAAAAATTAGTCAATTCTTATCTCTTCAGAGAAAAGAAAAAGAAAAAAGGCCTTTTTGTTACAAATTGTAGGATTTTTTTCAGCTTCAAACATTGTTGAAATTAGATATAACAGAGTTTTCAATTTAAAGTGTAATAAAGAAACACTTAAAAGTCAGTAAAGACAATGTTTTTTGCTTCTTCAGTAGATACTACAATGTTCTCTAAAAGGATATAAGGGTTCATCAGAAAAATCTTTTAAATTTATATTATGTGAACTTCTATGGTTAAAGTACACAAAGTGGGACCAAAAAATACTAATTATCATATGAGGCTTATCTAAAGGATGAATTTGAAGAAATAAATGGTTATTTTGTTGTAATGGGATATAAAGAAAAGACAATAAACAAATCATAAAATTTCTTTAACATTTTTGGCTTTTCACATAGTGAGTCACTGAAATACTGCACCTCTAGTTCACAGGTAAACATGAAAAGACACAGGAGAACGTTGAATGTGGAGAAATAGATGTGGAAGCTCTACTGTAGATACTAGTGATTTTTTAAGTCACAGGAACCCTAAGTATATATAAAGAGTGAAACAAAAGGTAACAGGAAACAGGGAGATAGATCTTTTGAAAATGGGAAGAAGACCAAGAGATGCAGGGAGAGTAAGGGAAAGCAAAAAATAATAATAATAATAATAAAATAAAATAAGATTTATTATGTGCATGTACCATTTTCCTATGATGAATATAATCATTATATACTGTGAATATGTACTAATAAAACTTTTAAAACATTTTTAAAATCACAGGTTTAGAAACTTTAAGGAATAAGGAAACCTAATTCATTGATACAAAAAATTCATATCAAAAATAAAGAAATAAGGGAAAACAAAATGACTATTTGCAAAATACAAATATAATTAGTATATCAGAAAAGCATGTAGTTGCAAGAATCGAAGTGGTCAGAAAATACGGCACAGGAAAGCTGAAAATAAATATTGGGCATGATTAGCAAGTCCTAATGAATTGAAAGAAATGCCCTGGATTTAATGTAAGGATGGGTGAATTAGCCATGAGTTAATGAAAGATTAGGCAATTTAAAAAAAGCATATTCCACTCATTTGTAATTTTCACTCAGGGAAACGGGAAAAAATGGTATGAAAACTAATTGGATACCTGAGTGTTTAAACACTAGAATCAAACCTTTAAAATATGTTTCACAATTAAGAAAATAGGCTGTTTGGACCTAAGTCAGGCACATGGGATGGACGAAGGGAGACCTGATTTCTTTCACCAGGGAACAGAAAGAAATTCACCAGAACCCCTTTTTCTTTTTTTTCAGTATCACAGCTCCTATGCTTAGTAGTACCTATGTAAAAGATTCTTGTATGAAAAGGCAAAAAGATCAACTGGAAACCAATGTTGAAAATATAAAATAGCAATGTGAGTCAATAATTTACATTTGAGGATAATTTTAAGTGAAATAAAAATTAGAAACCTTTAAAAATTTAACCATTACAGGCATCACGCTCATGTGATACACAATGTGATCAAATTGTTTAAAGCACAAAGTAGGTTTTTAAAAATATAGACAACATGATTTAATAGTAGAATTTTTTTAATAACTTCTATTAAAGAAATAATTTTCTCCTCTAAAACGTTCATAAAATTGATTACTTACTAGGTGAAAAGCATCAAAACCAATTTTTAATATGAAAGCAACATGAAAAAGTGAAGCATAAAAATATTTTATTTCCAATCTATCTGATGCTAGGTCCAGCATAAAATGATATCCTATTCACATTCTGTTTCTGAATTTCATTTTCCTTTTTAATTTGTTTTTATGAGCTACTTGCTTTACCTTTGATCTGTACTACTTTGACATTTATCATAGCTGTACAAGAGCCATGCAGTTTATTTACAATATTGTACATTAGAGTATTATATTTCAAGGTCACACAAAAATTTCACAAAATTATAAGTATTATGTAAATATACATGAAACACATTATTTAGAGGTTTAAAATTTTTTCAGGTATGAAATGCTGTGAAGATTACTCTGGTTGGTAAGTTTGATGTAATTAATAGGTTAAAATAAGACAAAACATGAAAATGAGAATTTTAACAAATTAAAAGCTAAAAACTTTGCTAAAAGCTAAAATATTATGTTTTGACATACAATACTACCATATAATACTGAGAATTTATAAAACAGAAAAAAGGGTCATTTTTCAAGAGTCTTGCATGAATAGGCTTTCAGTAACTTTCTTTTTTTTTTGCTTTTTTGGAGACAGGGTCTCACTTTGTAGTTCAGGCTGGCCCTGAGCTCACTATGGTGCCCAGGCAAGCCGCCATGAACTCAGCAATTCTCCTGTCTCTGCCTCCCGAGTGTTCGGATTACAGGCGTGAGCCAGGTTTTCAGTAACTTTCTATAAAAACATTCATAATTTAAGTTAATCAGATTACATTTGTTATTGCAGTTATCTTGTCAGTTGACTTATGGATTGAAGCTGTATCTTTTAAATATTTATTGTACTACTGGGTAAGTCTCAGTTTTTCTTTGAGGGATGTAATGGGAAAAGAAAATCATTCAGTACATTTATATTTGAATAAAAGATCCTGCTACAAATACATTATTCAACCAGAATGGAAAGTTGTCATATGTTCAAGTCCACATACCTTACACCAATCTCTTAAGCTAGAAGTGTGAACTTTAGATTTGTCCGATTGGAATCTCCTACTAGGAAGGACTTCCTCAAGAGTTCAGACAGGATTTCTAGGTATTTCATCTTTCTAGCTGCACCTCCTTCAAGTTTTACTGTCGTGGCTGAAGGACATTTAGATACTCAGACTGCCCTGGCTGGTAAGTTGTGTTTCTTCCACAGTCCACATACTGGTACCTCTCCTGGGAGATCTGTTCAGAGTGTCCAAAATATGTTGTTGTGACAGTAACTCTAAAAATTAAAATGGAGAGAAAAGTTGAATATTTATGTGAAAAGTTTTCTATAGTGAGAATACTTTTACAAATAAAAATTCTCTCTGGGGAGAATTATTTGATTAATGATAACTTAATATTGTGGACATGGGCCTCTTAGGGGATAGTTTTCTGTCACAAAGAAAATGCTACTTCAATAATTATGAACAACAAAAATAATTTTATGTTATTTTTAGTTTAACATTTAAAAAATCATTATATGCTTAAAAATAAATCATACACTTCCTTCATCATGAAAACAGTTAATCAGATGTAAACTCTAAAGGGCAAAATTCCAAATTTGTAACCAACCATTTTTATTGGGTAAAATAACACATACTTTATAAGGCAATATCAGTACTTCACCTTACTCTTGTTGAAACTGAGCAATCATTTTCTAATTTGTTAAATGGTACAATATTTACTCAGTTTATAGCAGTCTCCTAAGAGAGTCCAATTGAAGTAGCATTTGTAAAAATTCTGTGTATATTATAAACCAATACTAAAATCTGAAATCTTTTTTCTTTTCTTTTTTTTTTTTGAGAGATAGAGTCTCGCTTTGTAGTTCAGGCTGGCCCTGAGCTCACTATATAGCCCAGACAAGCCTCAAACTCAGCAATCCTCCTACCTCTGCTTCCCAAGTACTGGGATTACAGGCATGAGCCACAACACCCGGCACTGTGGTATGTGGTACTGATTGCTCGTGGGTGTGAGTCACCACGCCTGGTATCGTTCTATGTGGTTACCAGGGATTGGACCAGGGACCTTGCCCTTGCTAGGCAGGCACTGGAATTACTGAGCTAAATCTCTGGCTCTAAATGTGAAATCTCAATATGAAATATTTTTCAAAAAATTAATACTTACTGCATCATGAGTACTATGTTATGTACTTTGATGGATTTCAGTGTACAAAAATCACTGTTAAAGAGATGAAAATGTGAATAATTTATAACTCTATACATTTAAAAGTCTATGTTAAAGCTTATAGAGAGTCTATAAGGAGCATTTGTTGGCTGAGCATTTTCTATTCTTGAAGTAATGTCAGATACACTCATATCTTATTCTAAAAATTTTTATGCTTTCATATCACTGCACTTATAGAGCTGTTTCAAAGTGTGTTATAAATTACTTTTATATTTTACTTATCTTTTAAATTTATATCTATCACTGGATTGGTTACCAAGAAATTTTATATTCGGGCTTAGAAATAAAAACTTCATATACATATTTTGACAAAAAATAATGGAATTTATAATTACTGAGAACAAATAATTTAGACCCAATTTTAAAGCTTCAGGACTTCAAGACAATAATAAAGTATTATTTACTATTAGCATTTTTTAGTCTCCCTACACTAAAAATACCACAAGAATATAAGAATACATGGTTCTTATAATAACTAAAACCAAAATGTGACATGATACATATAATCCTAATAATGAAAAGGGCATTTGCATACATGCATTTAAATGATGCAGATCTTGTGAAAGGTGAAGGAAAAAAATAAATCAGAAGCCAGAATGAGTATTCTAACCTGTGGTCTTTTTAACTGCAAAAATCCAAAAAGGGAAAGAACATTCTGTATACATTATTATTAACACTACTGTTAGTAAGATCAAAACTTACAACATATAGCTCATTTCCTCTGCTATGATAGTAGGTACTGTATAATCAATCTGAAATTCAAAAAAAAAGTTACAGGATCAAAACATCAAATATTTCAATTTTTAATTCAAAATTAAAAGAAATAGAAATCTTTCTCTTTAGAAACCTGAGTCTAAGATTTCATTTTATATATGTATGAAACATATTTCAACATCAAATTCTGAGAAAACCCCACCTCTCCCAAGTTATGTAATACACGAAGTTGACATTTAACTTATCCATTTCATGATAGTCCTACCTGTTTCATATCAAGTGGACCTATATTAGTTATGTTGTTTAAGCGTGCCTTTCCAATAACTGTTTTTGAAAACTGAACCTGAGCAGTGATGTTTTCAACTTCAACAGAATAATAGTTATTGTTTGTTATATTTAGTGTATTCTGCAATAAAAAAGACAGGAAATATGTAAGTTATTCATGAGTAAGCATACCAATATAACATATATTTAAGATTAATAAAATTACTTCAGCTGTGGCTTTCATGAAGAAGAAAGTATCACCAAAAATGTCAAAGAACATTAAATAAATTGGTAATTTGATTTTATGCATTAGCACTATGATGATAAAAAACACAATTGAAAATTGGAAAACAGAAACTATACAGTATAAAATAAGTAATGTGAAAAAATACATTTATGACCCCAGTAAACAAAAATTCAACAGGAATATTATAAAAATTTCATCTAATTTTTTACTAACATGATCCTCTCAATAGACAAAAGCCTTTGATTAATCCAACATTCACTCATGACAAAAATAGGTAGAGAATGTCCTTATCCCAATCTGATAAAAGCCATTCATAACAAATCAATGGCCAACAGCTTATTAAAGGGGGAAAAATGAAAGCTTTCCCCCTAAAATTAGGAACTAGACAAGGATGTCCATTATCACCACTACTGTTCAACACAGTCTTCAAAACATTAACCAGAGGAATCAGTAAGAGAAAGAAATAAAAAGGATATTTATAGGAAAGAAAGATGAAGTATCATTATTTGGAGATGACATGTTCCTGTATATACAAGATCTAAAGTCTTCCCTCAAAAGCCTCCAAGAATTAACCAAATTCAGTAATGAAGTAGGATACAAAATCAACATGTAAAAATCAGAGCTTTCCTCCTATACAATAATAATGTACATATTAAAAAAACTGGAGGACAATACCATTTACAATAGCATCAAGAAAAATTAAATACTTGAGAAACAAACCAAACCAAGAATGTGAAGATCGCTACCACAAAAACTACATCATTCTGAAAAAGGACATTGAAGAGGACATCAGAAAATGAAGGATATCTCATTCCATTTGGCAGAAACAATACAAACTAGATATAATGTACTTCCAGGATAACATACAGTTTAAAAACAGTCCTAATCAATGACCCTTGGTAATAAAAGCAGTAAAAGCAAGCAGAAAGTATCACAATCCCAGATTGGAAGCTATACATCAAATCTATAGTAAGAAAAACAGCATGATGCTGCACATAAACAAGTACATGGACTAATGGAACTGAACAGAAAGAGTGGGAACATCCTAGGCACATACACACTGGAGGAAAGAAAGCCTTTTAATAAACAGTGGTGGAAAACTAGATATCCGCATTCAGAAGATTGAGTCTAAACCCAATATTCTCACTAGTTTCGAAATTAAAATTAGAATAGATCAAAGATCTAAATATTAAATCAGAAACATTTAATCTGCTAGAAAATAAAACAGGTAAATATCTTGAAGACATGGTATAGACAAGGACTTTCTGGAACAACACAGCAATGGCACAAGTATTACTAAGAATCAACAAATGGGGTCATATCAAATTCAAAGATTCTGAAAAGGAAGAGTGACTAGAGTTTCTTGGACATGACTCATAACTAGAATCTATAAAGAATGCAAAAAGCTAGACTCCTCCCCCAAAATAAAAGACAATGAAAAACAGGCAAGTAAAAGACAGACATTTCTAAGTGCAAATAAATACATGAAAAAATGTTCAACATCTCTGGCTATTACAGAAATAAAAAAACAATGAGATTCCATCTTACTCCAGAAACAATGGCTATCATCAAGAAATCAAACAATAACAAATGCTGTCAAAGCTGCAGGGGGAAGGAACCTGTTTTCATCATTGGTAGGAATGCCAAGTAGTATAGCTACTATGGAAATCACAATGATGATTCCTCAAAAAAAAAAAAAAAAAGAAAAGAAAATAGAAACTGCATTTGACCCAGCTATTCCTCTTTTAGATACCTTCTTGAAAGAGTTAAAGTCATTATATTACAGTGATATATGCATTTCCATGTTTATTATTGAAGCAGAGTTTATAAAAGCTAAATATTAAATATCCTAAATGTCTATCAATAGAAGAATGGATAAAAGAAATACAGTATTATTTTCCTCTAGCTCTGTGAATACATTGTTGGGAATTCAACATCACATTGAATCTATACGGTAGTTCTGGTAGTATGACCATTCTACAATATTAGTTCTTCCTACCCTGGAACAAGGATGTCTTTTAATTTTCTGATATCCTCTTCTATTTTCATTTCAGAATGCTGTAGTTTTCAGAGTAGAGATCTTTTATAAACCTCCTTTGTTGGACTGATTCCTCGATATTTCAGTTTTTTGGATGCTACTATAAAGGGAATTGATTCCCTGATTTCTTTTTCAGTGAGTCCATTGTTTGTGTATACAAAGGCTATTGATTTTTGGGTGTTGACCTTGTATCCAGCTATGCTACTGAGTCTGGTGATTAAATTAGTAGTCTTTTGGCTGAGCTTTTAGGATCTTCTATATAGAGTATCATGTCATCAGCAAATAATGACAGTTTAACTTCTTCATCTTTATTCCTTTCATTTCTTTCTCTTGTCTAATTGCTGTGGCTAATGTTTCCAAAACTACATTGAACAGGAGTGGTGATAGTGGACATCTTTGTCCTGTTCCTGATCTTAGCATGAAAGGCTTCAGTTTTTGACTATTTAGTATGATACTGGCTGGGTGTTGGTTTCTCATAAACAGCTTTTACCAATTTGAGATAAAAATCATCTATTCCAATTTCTTGTAGGGTTTAATCCTGAATGTGTGTTGGATTTTGCCAAATGCTTTTCCTGCATCAACTGAGATGCACATTTGGCTTTTGTCCTTTATTAATGTAGTGTATTACATTTATTAATTTATGTATGTTGAACTATACTTACTTCCCTGGAATGAATCTAACTTGGTCAGGGTGTATGTATGATCTTCTTGACGATCCTCTGTATTCTGTTTGCCAGTATCATATTGAGGACTTTTTCATCAATGTTCATTAGGGAGACTGGCCTGTAGTTCTCTTTTTTGGTTGAGTCTTTCTCTGCTTTTGGAATCAATGTAATGGCTGCTTCCAGGAATGAATTTAGTATTGTTTCCTTTTTGATTTAAAGAGTTTGACAAGTAGTGGCATTAGCTCTTTTCTAGAAGACTTGTAGAATTTAGCAGTAAAGTCATCAGGACCCAGAATTTTCTTTGTTGGTAGGTTTTTAATTACATTTTCAATTTCACATATAGATAGACCAAGGACCAGTGGAACAGACTAGAAGATTAAAAAACAACTGCAGATACACTAAACCACCTCATCTTTGACAAAGGAGGCGAACAACCTCAATGGAGGAAAGACAGTCTCTTTAACAAGTGGTGCTGAAAAACTGGGTTTTAACTCCAAAGATTAGAGCTAGATCTCTTTCACCACGCATCAAACTAAAATCCAGTTTCATGGTTTGTTGGCTGTTAATCCTTTTGCTATGGGACTCATGAGGGACTGGAGTTTGCCACCAGGGTTCTGGCTGCGTTCTCTTTCTGTGTTTCCCGCAGGCATCAAAGAGGAGAAACATTCCATGGTGTAGTAGACAGGCAGGCAGCAAGCAGCCAAAGCAGCAAGCATCTGCAAACTTGCCTTTCTCTTTTATCCAATCCAGGTTACTAGCCTTTGGGTAGTGCCAACCATGCCCAGGGTGGTCCTTCTTCATCCCTACCTACCCTTTTAACCTCAGCCTTACATTATACCTTTAATCTCAGTATTACACCCTATTCTAACTACCTACAAAATTTCTCATGTATGGACATGAGATATTGGGGGAATATCTAGATAAAAACTATAACAGCACGCGTGCACGCATATACACACGCACACACACACACATTTTTCCTTCTACTATATTGTTAGGAAGCCATACTCTTTAAAATAAGTGCTAGTATGCCCCCCCCAAAAAACAAACAAAAAACCCCCACAGAAACCATTCTCTGAGGTTTTGTTTGTTATTTTCAGGGGTTGGGAAATTACACAATCTTTTTAAAAAGTGCCACCCTAGGGAACACAGAGGATATTTTCATATGTAGTAATTTATAAGAGAAAAACCAATCATTTTTACTTCATCTTTAAATACTACAAAGGACTAGCCTTTTAAACATGGGAAAAACTGTAATTCACAAAATGCAAGGAAGTGAAAGGTAATATGTATAAATTCTGTTGAATCACATAGGAGCACACCTTGCTAGGAGCTTCTCAGGGTCGATTACTGAAGAGTTAATTGATTGTAATACTTTCTCTTTTCTAGAAAATGTTTAGCTTCCTGTATAATATCTTCAGATGTTAAATAATTCTGTGTATACAGAATTGCCTGTATTTATTATTTGCCATTTTCAGCAAAACTAGAATGGTAGAGAAGGATCAATACAGCAAAGACATATAGAAAGCAAAACAGGCAGTGTTATATTTAATAAACACACCCTCAGTTGAGTAAAGATGCTGTTTAATAGGATAAAGGATGAAATAAAACATTTTCAATGTAATTTTGTACTTACTGTGATATTTAAATATATTGTTTTCTTTTGATCATCATAGCTGACATATGCTGATTTTACACCAATGTATTTCACATCAATAGAACGAGGGAAAAGGAAAAACACGGCCAATCCAGAAAGGAGCAAACAGAAAAACACAGATGCCATCACATACAACTTTCTGAAAAGAAAAAGGAAGCATGTAAGGATATGTGCATCAAAAATGACATGATACATTTAGAAAAGATATTTTGAATCTGAATTATTTTTTTAAAATAGCATGCAGCAAAAAGACATAATTTCACCAGACCTTCATATTCTGAAAGCACTAGATAATGTTTTGTCTTATCTAAGTATTAAGATGTTCTACTTGGAAGATGAATTCACTTCTTTGGAGAATGGGATTCTAGGCTTATGACTGTTTACTGAGATAATTCCCAAACCAGATTTCACCCTAAGTTCAAGCCTACAAACTCTACACAAATATAGGTTTCAGAGTTTCCCTCTGAATTCACTGAAGCAGTTTTCTTTCCATCTCCTTCCTTCCCTCCCTCCCTCCCTCCC